>JAQFJA010000007.1:9966026-9976715 GCA_029874485.1 Naso brachycentron
TTAACAGGCTTTGTTTCTCTTGTTGGTTAAACAAGACCAGCAATAGGGCTGAAGTGACTTAATGCTCTTACACGTCATTTTAAATGTGCTAAATGTTGATGAATCACACTAATAAAATTACTGAATTTTTGACCACAACAACAGCACCACATTTTCTACTTGGTGCTGCGGAGCGAAGCAGGTCTTTGGTCATCATTTGGAGCCCGTTCCACTGGAGAGCACCCAAGCATTACTACACAGTGAGGATGCACATTAACAGGAACATTGTGTGTGAGAGTGTGTGTGCAAAATACAGTGTGTGTGTGTGTGTGTGTGTGAGCACGTCTGCATTTGTATCTGCGATTATCTCGGCCCCTGCACGGCTCACTGTACGTGCAATCAAGGATCTTTTCCTAACAGCATTAGACTTTGACCTCCGACTGACCCCCCTTACTCGGTCATGACACTGGATCCAGTGTGTGTGAGGAAAGGGCGATGTGCAGTGCGCGGGTGCATGAGCCAAATAGTGTGTGTGCGTGCCCCTGTGCGTGCATAAGCGTGTGCCACCATCTGCGTGTTCGTGAGAACTGTGGCAAAAGGAGAGGAGGGTTCAGAACATGATCAGCTCTATTACCCATGGGGTGGGGGATAACGTGTGTGTGTGTTAGTGTGTGTATGAGTGTGTGTGTATGTGTGTGTGTGTGTGCACATTACAACAAACGTTCATTGTACAGCGAGGGCCTCTCCCATGATTACAGGGATTCATAGCACTCAAAAACACTGACCATACAGAACATCTTGTAACTGTAACCAGCCTGTGACAAAGCTGCAGGCTAAAACAGACAGAAACTCCAAAGTGGTGCGATGATGATGAAAGGAGATGTAAGGCAGACAGGGAGGAACTTTCAGCTCTGGAAAAAGTCATCGCGTTCACTCTGCTGGTCTGTTTTCACCAGTGGTGGCAAGAAAAAGCAAAACATTCCCAGTTTCACTCATTCGTTCGTTGTTGCAACGATTTTCCATCACACTGATCAGCATCGTGGGCTCTTATTTACTCCTCTTCATCATCCAGTGCCAGCAAAACAGAATGCTTAGACTACAAAGTGTTTTGCAAAGCTACACACGCAGAATACTTTTGAAGTGAGCGACAGACAGAGACACATTTTGCAACAACAAATGCAGACAAGGGTGCAATTAGGCCGGAGCAGTCAACTGCCCTTGGCTTTGCTCGATCCCCCTTGGCCTCTCTCTCTCTCTCTCTCTCTCTGTCCCTCTCTCTGACCAGAGATAATGTGATCAGACTATGCACATGGCTCTTCAGATGTGTTTCCTGAGGAATTTGACAGTGATGGTGGGAGGGAAGGAGGGAGAGGGGGAGGGAGGAGGGCAACAGGTTACCACAGGAACAGCCAAATCTCTGGCCTGATTTTATCATTTTAAATGCCAGTAGCCTAATCAGTTTACCAACAAAACACATGTTAAATGCCCCCCTCTGGTTAGTTTTATTAACCCCTTCTTTATATACATTTTCTTATGATACTTTAATATTAAAGAGTCCTAAATTATGGCTAATAGTTGCAAGGCAAACTGGCAAAAAAGATCTGTTAAAAAAGACATTTAAATGGTTTGTTTACCTTACTGATAACAAGTGGGTTTTAACTTCAGCTTAAAGGATTCCAAATAATAACTGTGTCTTCACATTGAGCCACTCTCCCCAAAAAAATGTAATGTCCTCATTTGTGTTGACAGAAATAAAGCAGAGGCATGTAACGTCTCTTGTTGTCGAATAGTGCAGGTTTGGGATTTTATTTGCTCCAAGTGAGCAGTTCAACAGTGGGAACATTCACAGTCAGTGAGATCACAGAAACCAGGTTAATGGTTTTGTTAGCTGTGGTATGTATAGGCCTATTCAGAAAGACAGGATCTGCAGATACAGATGAGCTGCATGACTTTGCCGAAATTTCTTCTGTTGAATTTGCTTTTTTTTTTTTTAAAGAGCAATTTCAGTCATTTCAAATGCATAACAAATATTAAACCCAAAACTCCAAAATATCAGGTAGCGTTGAGAAAAAATCAACACCTGTGCCAATATTTTCCAGAGAGAAAGAAAAAAAATTGAGCCTCTCTTCGCCAGACCCACTTGTTTTTTTGTTTGGTTTTTTTCTGTTGTTTTGTGTTTAATAAATAAATAAATATATAATTAGCCACATTAAAAAGTTACTGAAGTTTGTTTCCCTGCATGTTGGCAGAGAGACTTAAGTCGATAAGTGAGAGAGGGTGCCAGGGACGCCATGCGCCTGCAGGCCGAAAAATGTTTTCTGTGCTGCAGCTTTCATGTCTTAAATGCCACGATTCCAGATAATAATTACTTCTATTTAAGTTTAAAAAACGAGAACAAGAAAAAAAAAAACACGTGCTTTGCAAAACACGTGAAAACATGCGAATTATTGTGTAACAACGTCCTCTAACAATAAACCACAACCAATCACATCTGTTATCGGACTATAATAGCCTGTTTTTGCGGGCATAACTGAACAGAAATGTGCTTTACACATGATTTACATTTGGATGATTCTTGACAAGCTAGATATAAATCTGAAATTAATTGGAATTTATTTTAAAAAATACATATTTTAAGAGACAGGCCCGAGTAATGCTTTTCTAAATTCTGAGCTGTGTCATCTCCATCTTTCACATTACGCATACGGGGATGACACGAAGCAGATACAGGTGTTCAGTCGAGGAAAATCTGTGCCTAACTTCGGAAGAAATTACAAATCAGCACAATGTAAATATTTTAATTATGTTGGAGACAGAGAGCCTTGAGTATTTGGACGCTCTGTTTGGAAATGACCTCACAGTGTTGGTTTGTCACCGTTCAACTCTCCGGCACAAAAGGCTTTAACCTGCTACGAGTTCCTCCGAGATTACTGCGCTATTCGTCTCCCAAATACACTTCAAATGATTTTAGTTTCTTTGCCACTGCGGTAGACTGCAGTGTAGAATTTGATCCTTTTCTTTTTCTACCCGGAATGCTCGCAAAACTCTCAGTGAAGTCGGTTAATCGCGCACAAACGCCAAAAACCAAAACTAAAAGTCACAAACTGTCAAAGAAACTGTCCGGTTTTGATCAACAGGTTCAGCTACTAAAAGCTGCGCTGCTGAATCTCTGTGATGTGTGAATATGTGAGTAGATGAGCGCTTACCATCAGTAGAGGTACAGGTATCCTCGAATAAAGTAAATATGAAAGGGAAGGAGTAAGGCAGTCCAGGCGTAAAGCCGAAAAACGCCGAAATGAGCCCTAAAGGAGCTGTGTGCCTTTTTGGCTCATTAATCCTTTGGCGACACCTCTGCGCGGACAAGAGGAGACGGGGGTCGGAGCGAAGGCCGGCGCTCGGGGTCTGCAGCACGGTTTCCTATCCGTCTCCAGTACAGCTCGTGAGGGCGGGCGGTGCGCAGGACGACCAGACTTTTCCAAATGATCCAACATCTATGGCCCCTTGCAGTTTTTATGTGTCCGCCCAATTTACCCTCCCTGCCTCCTAACTCCCTCCCTCCCCGACCCCCACCTCCCTCATCTGTCTCAAACACCTTGGATAACCCCCCTCCTCTCCTCCTCCTTCACTTTAAATAAAGACAGCTCATTGCGTGCACCATTTTTTTTCTTTTTCATTACGTGAAACTTTGTAATTTGACTGTGAATAACAGCCGACGGTTCACATGCGCAGCTCTTTGAATTTGCATTTAAATGCTGGGATCCAGACAGTGGGCTAAATTCTTGTTGCAAGGTAAGGTCGTGGTACTCTAAATAAAAAGTCCCATGTACCTGCTAATGTAAATAATTGGTCTAGGGGGTTTTAAGTGACTTTCATTAGCTACATACCAGTTAATCAATATGCAGGAATTAGCCTAACTTTAAGATTTATACTCCAAACAAGATAGATGAATAAAAATGGAGAAAAATGAGCAAAAAACAACACTGGCTGAATTTTATGAGAAATGTTCCCTCTGTGGTTAAGCTTCACATTGTTGTCAAAAGTCATTATAGTCACTGGCTGCTCTGACATAAACAAAAACAAAGCCAAAGTGAAAATTTAGTGTCCATTTGGGTGGATTGATTTACAAAAAATTTCTTTTTATCTTTTTTTCTTTAGCAGATGTGGGGACATTTATTAAGCCATTTGACTTCGAGGCAACAAATCCTCACTCACTGATACTGATACAAAGAGAGGCAGAAACTAAAGCACCCTCTGCCTCTGCAACTCAACAGCTTCTCTGTTTATTAACTTCATTCAGAAAAGTCACTTTTATTGAATTCTGAACCAAATAATATAGACACTAGATTGAAAATGTCTGTTGAACTCCTTCTGAGAGGATTTTTGTTGTTCTGACTGTAGCTAAATTAATGCTTATGCAGGCCAATACTGCAAGTGGAATGATGAATCCTTTGACAGGTTCTGATGCTCATTAGTGTGTAACGTAAAGTTTAAAAAGGGGCCCTCCTCAGAGACACACACACACACACACACACACACACACACATCCCACAGGAAAGCAAGTGTGCTGGAAAATCTTCAGAAGGACTTTCATTGTACATTTGGAGCTGAAGCAATAATTTTATAAGAAGATTCCTCAATGAGTTACTCTTTCAAGAGCTCTTAAAGACAATAAAATAAGAAAGACGCAAACATGTAATTTTTTAACCACTTTATTTAAATTAAACCAGTTTATTGGCTTAATGATTTTAGTGCTTTCAGAATCTCATCTGGTTTCCTGCTGGATCTATGGTCGTATCATTAGCAAACATTGTCTGGCATTTAACCACAGCAGAAGATAAATATTCCATAAATCTGTTGAAAAAGTAGGAGACCCAGGAAGTTGACCTGTGGTACACCACGATGTAATTAAAGAGGCTGTAAAAGATCTCATTACAGTGCAACAGTTTAATCTGGAAAATTCTGCAATTAACCAGATCAAAAGCTGCACTAAAAGTCTATGAATGTAAAAGATTTATTCTGGTTTACAGTTTATATTTTTGGGCCATTAAAAAGACAATTAAATGCATTCCTTCACCAAACTTGTCAATGGTTTACCCAGAACTGGTTTGTTGTTCTTCAGTGTAAGCTGATTTTTATTGTCTTTAAGTGCAATATGGAGCAAACCTTGTCAAGCTTTGAGGTTCGTGGAAATTTCCGCACACATAATGACCATTACTGCTGAAGTGGATTAACTGATAAGCTGCATATCTTAGTAGTGTCGTTGTCATAGCCCAAGGATTTACCCTCAGGTAATGATTGAGTTTGGTTCAAACATTTGTTCTGATTCATGTCCACTGAGAGTGCGGCAAATAAGTAAGTATCTTCATCCAGATTGGATTGAAAACAGTTTAGAAAACTTAAGATAGTCTAAAAGAGGGATTATAAATCTGAAACTGTGTTATTTACTGCCAAAACATCAAGATAAATTTGCCACAGTGATTCCTTCATGCTTTAAATCTGCTTTGAATTGGTTGCCTGAGATAAACTTTCCTCACATTTTAGGGCCTTGTTAACCAGGACTGAGCAGTTGTTTGTACAGAGAACGTTTGACACTGTTTGTCATACCTTTACTTTTGTAGTCCTGTTCTTATTCATAGTTTGTCCTTTAAGGCCCCTTAAATCAGAAAATGTATTTTGTTAATCATTATTGATCTGCTTAGTTACCCTGATAGACTTTGCTTGCATGTTTTCTTTTCTTTTTTCTTGCCTTTTTTTTTGCACCCTTAAACTCAGGACTGCTCGGCCTTAAAGTGCAAACAAGTTTCAAATAATGATAACTGGCATGTGTTGTGTGTATGTGCATCTGTGCATCCATGTGTTTTTATGTGTGTGTGGCATTTGGGATGATCTTCATGAGTCAGAGCACTTAATATTCCTCACCTTCCTGTGCATACCTTCTGCATGACTCTTGATCTCAAGCTGCGATTGTCTCATTTCAGCACTATTACTAAAAGCATTTGTGTCCTCTATCTTTGAGGTCGATCTTGTCACGAACAATTTATATTTGGTCAAACTTGCAGCCTTTCTTGTGGGATCCATATTTCATGTTTTTGCTTTCAAGTTCGAATGGCTGGGACTAATCGCGCTGATGACCTGATGTTGCTCCAGCGTATTAAAAATGCCTGAAACATTTCTTTTGAGAAGCCTTGTTGTGTTGCATGGTTTGAGATCATAAGATTATTGGAAGTACAATTTCATACAGAAAATATCTGACGGTTTTGAAACAGTAACAAGTGTGTCTGCTCAGAGGCAACTTGACACTAGAAAGTAGATGAATAATATATGAAGTTTATGCAGTATTTTTTAAAATATTACAGTTATGATATTAAACTGTTAGAAGTACTGGATCTGTGTTTAAGACTGTTTTTCAGTGTAGATTAATCATCTCATCATTTGCAACATTGTTAATATGTTACATTGCTGCATCTCTAATATGTTGCGATATAAAGATTTTTAATGAATTTGACAGATGTGCACACTTGTTAGACGTGCTGTCATATTGTTCTCCTTCACATTATATCCCTTTGTTGCACTATCACAATGTTTAAAATGTTTGACAGAATATCGTTCCAGTGTTACAGAGACATTGTAATATCATGTATGTGTTTAGTAATCCAACAGTGACCAAATTGTGTTTTTTCAAAAAGTGTTTTACAACAAAATTTTTCTGTGACTTGTTGAGACGCATGAGATATTGCAAAGTTACGCAACTGTGATGTTTATAATCTGTAGATTTGTCAAAGACAAGCAGGAAAGACTACGCAGGAATTACCTCTGACCACAAGATGCAAGCCGCAGATAAGCCTGAAATACATTCATGTAAAAACCAAAACAAACAGCCGAGTTATGGAGCAATTTGTGTTAGACAGATCAGACAAAGATCAACCTGTGTTGAACATGAAGCACTGATGAAAAAAAGGAAAGTTTGTAGAAACAAAGAGACAGCTTATGCACAAGTCACCTGTCAAACATGATAGAGATGATGTTCAGGTTAGAGCCTGCTTCTCATTTCACAAAAAATATTAGATGTTTTAGAAAAAGGCATGTTTTATACATGTGATAATGTGTCTAATGTAAAGGCTTATGTGATATATAAATAAAACTAACTCAAATGTATACCAAACCATTTAGTTAAGTATATTACTATTTAAAATGTATATAAAAGAGGGCTCCATTTGTTATATTATGTTTATTAAAATCCACATAAAATTGTATATTTTACAGTTTATGATGACTGAGGATGTCCCTCCCTGCTGATGGCAGCAGCATCTCATTTTATGTGTAATTGGTGGGAAAACTTTGAGGTTTTCTCATCGGTGAAAACAAAGATTGTTTACTTCCTAAGTTTAATTAATGAGAATATCTCCCTTGTAAGAATACACACACACATACACACATACACACATTCAGCAGTTTGTCTAAAACACCTTCAGTCATGGTATTTGATGATCTTTGAAAGTGTAATTTTACCAAAAAGATTTATATTTCATCAGAAAACTACAAATACTCTATTTTCACAACAGAAAATGTGTTTTGGCTCACGTGGTGAGCATAGAAACTTGTTTGCAGCTTCTTATTAAATGAACCTGATGACATAATTTCTTGTTGGGGACTTCTAAATATTTTTGAATGCACTTATTCATTTTTAAAGAACTCTTGGCCTATTTTTTTCCTCTTTCCTTACTGATTCTTTATTTCTTTATTGAACGTTTTACTGAGTAATACTGGACAACTTTCAATCATATTTTCGGTTTCTAACGCTGGTGAAATATTTTAATTCATTAAGTACGCCTAGTTTGACCTATAATGGCTTTGGGGCCTTGCTGAGTTCCCTCCTCACCTCAAAAGGAAGCCTCAGCCTTGTTTTACCCACTAGGCTGCTGGAAGCACTTGAAGACACGCTGTGGATGTCCCTTAGGTGTTGACCAGGCTTAGCCCCTTTGAGCCCCTCCAGTTCCGAAGGAGATTACATACTGCGGGTGGCTCAGACCCACAGGCAGACCTACTAACTTTTTTTTTTTTTTACTTACTTACTTGTGATATGACCCACTGATCTGAGAGGCTGAAACTCTGTGTGTGCAGAAAAGGCACATTGCAAAACTATCTGATTAAAACCTGTCATGTATTTATGCCTCTTACCATCTATCTAATCCTATTTTTTCTTTTTATTATCTTTTTTTGTGTGTAAAACTTTGTAAAAGTGCCTCGTGGAAAGTTCACCTGCCGTCACCTTTCTTTGAGCTGAGTTGTCGAGCTCACTTATCCTCTGACGTTTGCCTTTGGCCATTTTAGAGAGAGGTCAGCAGTGTTTTGCTGCTTTGACGTTTGCAGAGAGAGCGGGGTGCTTTCACCTCTTTGCCCGTGTCACTAAATCCTGCTCGGAGCCGCTCACCTGTGAACACCAGCCCTTAATCAACAGCAGCTCAAAGGTGACCCTGCCGCCTAGACCCTGAGTCCGATGTCATAACACACCTTCATTTTCTCTTTCTTCTCTGTCAGACGCGCCGTGAAGTGCTCACTAGTGCAGACACGCGCCACAGCCATTGATCAAACCTCTGCTTTCACTAATGCTCAGACATCTTATTGGAACATTCTTCAAAACAGCTGCCTCGTGTTTCTTCGGGTGCTTCGGGTGCAGCTTGCTTGTCCTGTAATCCCCTAACCCAGCCCTGGGACCTGAAAGCCTGTAAATGGTGTGAGGGGTTAAGGGAGGGAGAAGGACAAGGGAAGTGAAGTTTGACGATGGATTGGACAAACTATTTTAAATCCTGTAATGGAATTGGCATGTAAACTCATGAACCGAGAAGTAAACAGAAAGAAAATGGAGAGGGATGGATGTTGAATTGGCTTGAGCCTTTCCGGGAGAGCTGTGTTGAAACTCACATTCAGCCCCCTCCAAACTGCTCGCAAAGACCAGAACAAAGACATGTCCAAGTCCTTTCCGGCCCCTCTTCTTCAAGACATCACTGTTGAGATAAACACTATAAGTTTCCTACTTTAAAGGATGTTTAGGTTTCAAGTCGCAGATTCTCTTTAGGTTTAGCTCTTGTTCTGTCGACAAAAATACATTTGAACAGAAAGGTTTGGCCCGTGTAGCGTAGACAGTATCAGCAGTCTAAGCTGTTTTAATGATAAGATAAAGGGATTTAAGTCCAGAATAAAAAGCGTTTGTGCCAAGCCATCATCTCATACCACACTCTTGTCAGAGAATATCATCAGACCCATTAGAAAGAGAGATCATCAATGACACTCCATCATAAGCGATGGAGGTTCGGCCTGCTGACTGATGTGCAGTTACCGACTGCCTTCCTGCCAAGTGAGTGACAGGACTTTAATGTCCCTCCATCTCCTGCTGTCACTGCTGCAAACCTGCCCCTGCCAGATGTTATCAAAGGGAGCTAGTCAAGTGAGTGGCGGAGGGGGGCTTTTTTAGGCCCTTCTCTCACTCTGTCAGGGCGCAGGGACACACACTCGGGCTTCAACACTGTCCAGATGCAGCCTGAGTGAGGCAACGCCTGATGCTGGGACCCTGGGGGGTTACACCAGGAAACTTTCTCAATGGATTAAAAAGCTTTTTTATCACCATTTGGATTGGCACTTGAAGACACTCCTTTAATCTGAGAGGGGGAATTGACTTCGCCCACGCCGAAGCCCCTAAGAGGCAGAGCCAAGAGGCAGCCAAAAGAATTCTCCGGTGGTGGCGCTGCTTTGTGACAGACAACCTCACAAGTGCTGTGTTCTGGTGCTCGAGAGAAAAATAGATTAGACCTAAATAGATATAATATGTCAAAAATAGAACATAATTAAATAAAATGCGGTAGACTCTGATGTTGTGCATGACAAGGTCCTGTGACCAGAGCTTTAAAATTTAATATCTGGAATTCTTTGGGGTCATTCAAGCTTTATTATATGCTTAAAATCAGGTTATGAAGTTACTGTACAAAGTTGCTATTCACCAAGAAGCCCTAAGTAAGTTTTTCTCTGACTTACAACAATAATATAAAGGTAGACTCCAAAATGTTGTCTCATCCGAGTTTAAAGGGGTAGTTCACCTGAAAATGAAAACTCTGTCTTCTACCTCACTCACTCACCTCATGCCAACAGAAGTTGCAGAAAGTTTTTTAGTCTACAAAACACTACTGGAATTAAAGAGACAAAAGGCATCGCAGTCATGTCTGAAACAGTTGAGGCAGATGGTGACCAGGTTTCAACCATATAAATATACATAATAGCACCATAAAATGCCTCCATACTGCTCGTCCTGAAGCCTCGACAGGCCAAGTTGTTTCGAAAAACATCACTGACGCCATGTTTTTAGCCTCACAGTTCCCTCTACCTGTAGCGTCTGTTGAGCAGTGTTGCCAACTCTTCAGTAGGAAAAGTAGCTATATGCTGACCTAAAAGTAGCTAGAAGTAGCTAGATGATGTCATCGACTAATTTGCATAATAAGTAATTTGCATAGGATGGATGTTATATGGCAGAGAAAGGATTAACATCATCAAGGAGAGACAGAAAAAGGGAGTGAAAAATAGCCTTAATATGTTTAAACTCACAAATGAACTTTTTTGTTGATCCTTGTTTTATTTTATGTTGATCAAAACAATTGATAATGAAGACAGAACTAGAGACACGAAGCAGAATTAAACGGACAGCTGCTTTGAATTTTAAAG
>JAQFJA010000007.1:9981773-9994235 GCA_029874485.1 Naso brachycentron
TCACATTTCATTTGGGTCATTTCTGGTATATCTTTAACTTCATGCCCGCACCCATGTGTTTTATTTTAAACCTTTCAGTCTAAACAAGGCTTTAGATGTACCTAGAATATGTGACCTTTTCCTGTAATTGCCTGCTTACCCTCGTTCAGCGGGAGGCTTTCACACCTGGACATTTTGTGTACAACTGTGGTCTTTCACTGCAGACCACTGAGCAATTATTAGTTAGCGCACGGCTCAAAGGCACTTCAACAGTGTTTACGAATTTGCCTTGTTTTCCCAGTGAGCATTCAACACTCTTCCACTATATAATCAGTCCTACATACATTTGGCCAAGGTGACTCACCCGCAAATTTTTGCTCATCCACATTTGGGTCATTTCGGCGTGATACCAACTTGGCAAACACGTTTGAATGAAGGCTCCTCAAAAGGGGTTGTTGACAAAAGGACAACAAACATTTACAGAAGCTGCTGCACCCTTCTTGGCAAGACGGGCAGGAGATGACATCAGAGGAAAACACAGTAATTCACTGTTTACGCGGTTTATTTTGGGGCTTGATTATGTGTGACTCCACAGAGGCTTTAAGAACACTTCTAACCATCGGGGCCTCAGCCGTTGTTATTATTGCCTGCATCTGCTGAAAACCAAATAATGGCGGGTGGTCACCTTTCATCATGGAATGATGGGAATGGGTTCTGTAAGGTGAAACCGTACAATGCAGGCATGGCTGTGACGTCATTGCTTTTAAATTTGCTTTCTGTCCGTTTGTTAGCTGTTACAGAAAACATCTGTGCAGGTTCGAGAAGGCCGGATGATCAAGGGAAGAGCAGTGAGTGTGTCTGTGTGTGTGTGTGTGCATGTGTAGTCTAGTATGTGTACATTTGTTGAGCATTTGGCTTTAGGACAGTCCCTCTAACAAAGCTGTTCAACCCACTTATAAAGTTCAGCTTTTGTGTGTTTGCAGACGACTGATGTGCAAGCTCGTGAGGAATGCCAGGTTTGTGGGTGAAAGTCGAGTTCACCCAGAAACATGAAGATAACACGGGTCTGGAACCACTGAGGTCAGATCTACCTTAAAACTCTCTGACACTCGTCTGGTCTCTTCCACGAGGCTTATGCTATTTGTGAAACCCAGCCTACATTAAATACACGTATGACTGCACATACACACAACCACAGACACACACACACTGTTACCCACTACCGCCACCCTGCCCACACTCTATTTCAGTCTGGACTTTACCGTTCCAGGGACCGCAGGCCCCACCACATAGAGAAGACTGTGTTGGGCTCTCTAACCCCAGTCAGACCAGGCTATTCGCCGGGGTGGGGTGGGGCGGCGGTGGCGGGGAGGCGGGGTGAGGTTGGTGGTGGTGGGGGCGTGGGGGGGTAGTGCTATCTCGCAGCTGTTTTGCTAAGGACGGCGAGGTCTTTCAGCATAAATTTCACTGATATCACCTCCATCAGAGGACCATAAAGCTGATTTATTATAAATACAGCTCTCATGTGTTTACTGCGCGCATTCTTGGGCCTGCAACATCTTTCAAAGTGAGCACTTGCAGGTGCTCTGGCTCAGTCTCCGTGGGGCAGATCGGAGGAAATCAAGGGGAAAAAAAAAACAGAAAAAAACACAACGACTGGGAGACACAGGGAGAAGGCGGCGATGGACAGGGGAGGCGGAGAGAGAGCGATAACTGATGATGGCGAGCTAGGAAAACATGGCAGCCATTATGGCGGTGAGTCTGAGGCGATAAGGATAATATGCGAAAGTATTGAGTTACTTTCTGTCACCCAACTTTAAGCTTTAATGTGCAGGTGAGATTTCAGCTAATCGGCCTCGGCTGCGAACGATACATTCCTCCGTTAGCCGAGATTCTCAGATCGTATGGCTTTGGGCAGATAATGGATGATGGACCACGGTAGGCCACAGTAGCAGGCTGTAAAAATAAAACGAAGGAGAATTGTTTTGGGGAGAGAAGCAAGGTCCACTTTCTCACTTGGTCTGGAGCCTTTGACTGTATCACAGAGCAGACTGTATCTGCTCAGTTGTTGTGGAACTGAAGATGTTCAAGCTTTTTGTTGTTCTGAACTCCCCCAGGCCTCCTTGTTCATGATGACTCAGATGTTGAGTCTAATGGGTTTAATGTGCTTCAAAAGAACAAATCGGAGTTTGTACAAAGTGTTTCCCAAACACTCAGTCTCTAAAAAGAGGCATTTATACGGATTTGCTCTGTTGAACATACACGAAAAGTGACAGAAGTAGCTTTGTTATGTAAGTAGTCACGTTTGAACCTGCATTTGAAGTGGGCATCGTTGTTAAACAGTTTATTCTAGACTAAAGAATCAGCAGTTGACAAAACAAGCTACACTAAAGGTTCTCCTAAGCTTCCCTCACATGATAGGAAATGTGCTTGTCGCTTACCACGAGGTGAGGACACAAAGTATCATGCAGACACTTTCAGGCAAAGGACAGCGCAGATTTAAAAAAGCACATTTAAAAAAGCTAACCTTAGCATTGGGTTTAGCTTAATTTGTAAACTATATGCCTGTTCAAAAACCTGGTAGACCAATCTGACCGCTAGTGTTTCGCCTTGTATTATTTGTCAGTCTCTCTGTAACACAACACAGAGTATTGAGTCCTTTTTCGATCGCTCTCTACCTCACCTGCTTGCATGGGTTGAATAACACACAGCTGTTACCTCTTTGGTTGCACTATGAAAGGCTGGCGGCAAACAAAATCAAAGTTGAAATAATCTGAACTTTGAGCAGCAATCGGTGGTAATAGCAAGTGGTGCGTCATGCCCAAGGTATCACTTCCCTCTTGTTGGCTGCCAGTATTGGTCTCATCAGAAAACAATGGCGCTGCCAGAGCAGAATGTTTTTAACCACTATACATTTGTTAACACTTTATTCAATTGTTTGTGAGTTTCAGTTGATATTGTTTGAAACCGATGAGGAATTTCTCAGTTTAGTTCAGCTTAGGTCATATTTTCATAATTTTGGTTATTGTTCCTTTCAGTAATAAGAGCTTCCCTATGTTATTAGCAGAGATTTGAATCTGGCAACATCTCTGAAAATCTGCAGTCACATAATCATGCAGACTTTAGACACGACTCCAGGTTTGCCAAATGCATTCTGAAGAGAAAACAAAAGTAAACAGTGAAGGATTCACCGCACTGTTTGTTGTTGAAACCCACTCATGGTTACAGACGGTCTTCCCGGTTAAACTTTGACCTGCTGTGCTTGTTGTTGTGCTTCCAGGCAGTTTTCTGTCTACGAAATAAGGGATTTTAACAAACATTTAGATAACCCGAATAAACACACAGGTTTGTTTAAAACCTGTCTGATTGTCTGACCGCTCTTGTTGGACTTCATTGTAGAAATGTTGCCATGTTTGTTGGGTAAAATGTTGACCCAAATTCCAAAAATAGGATCTGATTTAAGCAGCCCCTCTTTGGAGGTTTTCTCCATGAGTCCAACGGTTAGGAGACCTCATGCTGGACCCAGGATTCACTGGAGAGATTATGCAGGAAGTCATTGCTTGGACAGGGATGTCAGGGTTATCTTTCTTAGGCTGCTACCACCAAAACCTGAATGGATGGATGGATAGACAGATGGTAGAGCTGCAACGATTAATTGAGTAATCAATTAAAGGATCAATACAAAATTAACCACTAACTACTTTGATAATCAATTAATCATTTTAGTCATTTTTCAAACAAAACAATACAAAGAACTGGTGGTTTAGCCTCTTATATGTGAGGATTTGCTGCTTCTATGTGTCATTCAAGAGAATAAATGAGAAATCTTTGTGTTTGGGGCTGATACGTGGACTAAAGATGCAATTTGAAGACATCACATTGTCTTCTAGGAAATTAAAATGAGCATTTTTCCCACCTTTTTGACATTTGATGGAATAAATGATTAATTGTTAAATAGTGAAAATAATCATCCAATTAATCAATATTGAAAATAATCATTGGTTGCAGCCCTAATGGGTAGATGGATGGATGTTCTAATATGAGATGCAATGAATAAGTTCTAAGACTGTTGCTTTTGTGCAAGAAACGGAGAGCTTCACAATGATGTGCATGTAGCAGGTGAAAGCTTTAACATCCATGAGTAAGTGTTCCAAGTTACATCACCTGATCATCAACAGTTTCTGACTTTTTGTGACCCATGCTACCAGAGTTTTTGCGATTTCAACATGGACCTGAAACTTGGGTTTACAGCTTTGACTCAGAAACCAAACTTTATTTTTGGTAGCAGAAAAAAGTCACAGCGAGCCAAATCCATCAAGCAGGAGGGTGGGGAGTGACAGCTGTATTGTTGCTGGCGAGAAACCCTCACTCTGAGTAAGCACGTTTTCATGATTGCACTGAATGTTCTCCCAAAAGGCCAGCGTTAATATTCTGACCTTGGGGAATGAATTCATGGTGCACAACCCCGTAAATGACGAAAAAAAAACCCCAAAACACTGGCAAGCGCCTGGTTGCGCTTGTGTCGTGCCTTTCTCCATCTTGGAGACATCAAGCTCTGCACCCATAAGACTGCTGTTTGGTTTCTTGGTTGTGGCCATCGACACAACTCTCTTGCACCTCCCTATTGGACATTACTGGTAAGTGCTGAATTAATGGAGCAACAGGAGCAGTTTTGAAGTTTTGAGTTGCACTTTATAAACCAGAATTATTCTTTGAAAGATTGATTTCTGTAGCCTTGAAATGAACTTCCTCCAAATCCTTTGAAATCATTCAATTTCACACTCACTGTAAATATCACACGAATGGCAACAGGAATTTTATTAACCACTGAAATGAAAAATGTAATTTGGCTTTCATGCATTAAATAAACTTAAATGGCAATAAATAAGAGGTTTAGCCAAATTACCTAGCAACTCTTGTTTATCTCATGCTCTGTAACTCATTTAACTAACTGCTTCTGGGAGATAAGACAGTGGGAAATTCATCTTTCCACTTTCGGAATATGAATATGTTTTTGTATACCAGCACTGCTGTCAGAGGGCATGGGAAAAACATGTTTCAGTGATGACATCAAGTGCTATTTAATCTTGTTTATGAAATAAAGACTTGGCACTGGCGATGCAGCGCTGAGAAAATTAACAGTTCTCAGCTTACAAGTCCTGTTTATTTTAAACACTTTAATCCACTAACATAACAGGGTTTCTTTCCCTTAATCTCGCCACTTTATTGTTTGATTGCAAAGCACTATGACGAAAAGATAACATCTAAAGGAAACAAAATGGAGTCCAGATGACCGAAACGGGAGTATCCTTCACCGCAGCTCAGTGGATTTTGCTTTTTCTTGATCTCACCTCACTTTCCGACAGTGACACAGCAGAAAGGACGAGTCAGGAGGGAGGAAGGGAAGTAAGGAGGGGTGGAGGAAAGGGGGGGACATCTTGGCTTTGGAACCCATAAGTAGATCAGCAATAATTAACAACCGAGAAGACGGAGAGAGAAGAAATGTGAGTCATTCCAGCAATGCGAGGGAGCTGCTCGCTTTGTGGATACAACAGGAGATAGACTAAACCTAACACCGGGAAGTGTGAACACACCAGTGAGCTGCATCATTGTGTCTGTCTGACCTCACACACACACACACACACACACACACACACACACTCTCTTATTTTTTCCTTAACAAAACATATCTGATGCAAAGATGACGCTGAAAGTGAAAGAAAAGTAGGAGATTTGAGCCACGTTCAGGCTGACATTGAAGGTCTGCTGGCACGAGAGTGGAAAACAGAACAGAGGGAGCTGCTGATTTTTTGGCATGTGAGAAGAAAGAAGATTATGAAGAAATCTTTCACTTTGATGGAAGCCTTTTAGCAAACCTGTCAGCAATGAGTGTGTTCGCTTGAGGCTCCAATTATCCATCCCTGTCCTCTCTAGATCTACAGTACTTCTAACCAGTCTCTGCCTTCTCCTTCTTCTCTCTCTTTTTGTGAAACTCTTCCCAGTAAAAGCAGGAGGAGCAGCTTTGGTAAACAGTAACATTAAGCTACCATTGTTTTAGAAGCACCTGCTATGCCATGGAGAGCGGTCAGGCTTGGTATTTATTTTCCAAGGCGCACACACACACACTCACACACACACACACACACACACACACAAAGCAACATGTAAACAAATACCCACAATCGTCCTACCACTCATCCACAATCTGGCTTGTGTTTGCTTTCCGGCATTTTTTCACAGGGTGGAAATATTTAGCCCTGATGAAACGTGCATTTATCCAGCTTTTTTTCCCCTCAACCACAGCCTCCAAAATCAAATAAACGAGGGAGCTCTATTCTTTTTTTTTCCTCCATAAAACCCCATCAAGAGGAATGCTGGTAATCCATGTCTACTCCTCCATCGTGCCTTGTTCCTCTCATTACCAGCCATGTTGTTCCTATTACGCCTCAACATCCTCTGCTCTTATCAAGATAAATGCGCTGAGATATCATTTCATGTTCCCCCGTTTTGCTTATTGCCTGCCCAAACACAGAACGCAGGTTCACTGCACTGAACCAATTTGCTGCATGGTTGTGGTGTAGGAGTTTCTTTTTTATTTCTTCCATCCCTCCTTTCTCTCATTCTGTTTCTCTGTGAAAGCATTTCCACTGACCTTTCTTGGCTACTTCACTTTTTTTTTTTCTTTTGCTTTAACATAAGGAGTTGTTTACTTAGTGCTTGTTAAAGAGGGAACACAAGCCTCAGAGACTTGAGTTGGTTACAGTGATGCAGAAAAAGAATGCATATGATGGATATCCATAAAATGAACGATGATGAATGTGCACAAAGAAGATTACAAGATTTGAAAGGTTCCTAATAAGAAAAAGCATGAGGAAGATTTTCAGGAAGTCCTTTTGAAATACTGAGTTGTTCACCCCTTTTTATTCCATAAACTAGTTGACCTTGCACAGATGTTATTTCTTAAGATTCAAAAAGCCATAAATTAACAATTCTGCATCTCGAGACGGTATATTCATATTAAATGGTTCCCCACCTTATGAACTCATCTTGATTATCAACATTCAGTCTAAACGTAGGAAGTAGTGTGTGTGCATAAAGTAGGGGATGAATGGGCATCTGTGACATCTAAATTGTATGCATGAGTCCACATACAGTCCTCTTTTTATTAATTATTTAAGAGGATTCCTAACTAGATGCAACGTGAGTGAGCCTGCCAGTGAACAGCTGATCGTTTTCGTTTTGTTACATTGTGGATGTCCTAACCGACATCGTGCGACAGCAAACAGCCGCAGCGACATGTCACTTGCTGGAAATATCGCTCGCCTTACCTCTATTTGATCGAAGTTTCGCACACTCGGTCCATCTCTGGCCTATTTCGATTGGCCAAAATTGACGCTGACGTCCTTCTGTTTCGGCCCCCCCCGCCTGTCAACAACCAATTCAACCTATTTTCTGTGTGTTTGCTTTTTTTAAAAAACATTTGCACTGTACCTAAAGAAAAAACTTTATAACTTTTTTGTAACTCCCGGTTCTTTGCTGAATTCATACTTGCCTTCTCAGTCTCCATTATGGAAAGCCTAAGTCCTGTCACTACCTCCAGACTACCTGCTGTTCTAGCTTCTGTAAATGAATGCAACTTCGTATTGAGGCCTTCTTGTACCTCTAAAAGATCGACATGCTCCTGAGATGATTACCAATTTTTTCAGATGAATGAGTATTTACCAAATCACAAATTAAAGAGTTATTCATTTGTTAGCATTCAGAGGATTACAGCATTTTCTCCACAGCGTCATCAGAGCTCTATCCTCTGTATCTATGATATCCTCCATGCTCTCCTGTATTGTCACTTCACATTATTTCCTATATTTCTGTTGTATAAAGAGGGTTGATTTGCGTGATACTGAACCCCAGACAACAGCCAGTGATAGTGTTTTTAAAAATAGCTTGAACTGCACATGGCAACTGTAGGGTATGGTTACCTTCAAGGAAGGACTGTGGTTATAACAGATAAACTATTGCCAACTGAGGAGTTTGGGTAAAGTTAGGGAAAGATTATGGTTATGTAAAGAAGGAAAAAAAGACAAGACTATTATTTTCTAGTCTCCAACTTGACGCAAACTGCTGTCTCCTTCACAAAGAAAGCTAAGCAACATAAAGGGGACACTACTTTCTGCACTGAAGGTTACTGAATGTTGCACTGAATGCGAACAGTGAGTTCCACATTCAGAAAAAAAAACAAAAAAACCCCCATAATTCCTCGAAATTCTTGACTGTAGTGCCTTTGTGGACACACCAGGAAATTGACTAAGCTTAATACCAGGAACTGTGAACACATCACTGCTCATCACTGTCTGCCTCTCTCTCTCTCTGTCTCTCTCTCTCTCACACACACACACACACACACACACACACACACACACACGTACCTTTATAGAAATCACATCTGATGCAAAGATGATGCTGAATTTGAAACTGGCTTGTGATGCATAACCTTTAACAGTCATTCTTGACCTTGTTGGAAATTATAAATAATAGTAAATATTATTACATAGTGCCCCTGTCTTATTGTATCCTTTAAATTTTCTCTCCGGGCACAAACTGCAGACGTGCAGAGAGAGGGCGAGAGACAGATACTGAGCGTGTCGCATGAGAGAGAGAGAGAGAGTGAGAGAGAGAGAGCATGGACAAAAATGAGTACAATTAGCCAGTGTGTGAACAAGCTCTTGTTTATTGACTTTCAGGGGGAAACTTTATTAACCTGCCCAGCCTTGAATGGAAGACACCTGCTGTTGGCACTTAGGCTGTCATTACTGCAGTGGAGAGCCGCAGGGAGGGCCCTCGCCATGCCCAGCGCTGCCTGCTGTTCCATTGTCCAGCACCCCATCATCCAGCAATTGAGTGCTACAACGTTTACAATGAGATTGCCCTTTGTTGAGTATCGTCGCTAAGCTGACAGACCTTTTCCCCTCACTTGTCAGCAATCAAATTATGGTGGACAAACCCACAGACTTTGGTTTTGTTCCTTTTGTCTGTCGGTAAAACCAGGCGCTGCCCGTGATTGACTGTTTTGTTGAGGTTGCCATTGGTGAAGTGGGTGATTGCTAAAGAATTGAAGTCACTACAGTGCTAACAAAAACAACCAGTTTGGATGGATAAAGAGTCTAAATGGGAGACACTGAGTCATTGTTAGCTTTAAGTGAGCCAGTGTGAACACTGTACCGTAGATAAGACTGAGGGCATACTGACTCCACAGATTTTCCTGTCCATGTGAAGCACAAACTTGCTTTACCATTAACATTTGCACTATTAAAAGAAGATGCATGGAGCCTATCTATCACAGTGTGGTCCTATTTTTGAGTTTTGGCTGGGACCTGACTGATATGGGATTTTGGGGCAATATCCGGCTGAATGTGGTTATCAAATACTTGTGGCAAAGATATATAATGGAGGCAGGATATCTTACATTTTAAGAGGCTTTAATAACTGTAAACACTTCAGTCATTTGTAATTAAATAACTGACCGACCTCTGCTGGAAAACTATGTAATTACATCATTTTAAAATATCAGTCCAAGCGTTTTTTTTCCACCTTAAAAAAACTGTTTCAATATCAGCTTATATCAGAGAACATACACACAGATACAGATGTATCTGTGTTAAACCGATATCAGCCAGTATCGGCAAATCAGTGTATCGATCCAGCCCTTGTTTTGGCTCCTATTGGTTATTACAACACAGAACTCACCAAAAAAGTTGCTGATAACAAGGAATATGTTGTATAAATTAGACCAATAGTAAGTGCACTCAAAATACTTATAATATTCTCTCATTGCACAAAAACACTGCGCACCTACAACTACAATAACTACATATAATTATCACTCCACACCACACAGGTCACAGCCCTTCATTTCAAGTGAATTATTATTATTGCCTCTGTGAAAAAATATACAAAACCACAAAAATAAGACTGAGATTGCATAAAACCAGAATTTTCCTTCACCATCTGCTGGACAGAAACAGGAAAGTGCTGTTACTGATCAACTTCAAGAGCCCATAAACCCATCTGACACAGAATGACGAAATTTGTAGTGATAGTAAAAGGTTTAATAACAGTTGTTGTCAATATGACTTTGTATGTACTTGGTGAATAAATATGATTCTAATCGTACGCCTGAAAGGGTAACTGACTGTCACTGAGAAGATGAGAGGATAGACGGGTCCTCCTACTGAGTGATACTTCCTCCAAAGTGCATGGTGTCAATGGCTGACTTTCAGCAGAGCAGATAAAACCCAGCTATCCTTGCTTTTATCGTGCTTCCCGGGCTCAGGGAGCGCTGATACCGCCCATTACAAGGACAGCACTGAGGCGAGCCTGGATGCGTGGGCTTCAGTATGTCTGCAGCTAAAAGGAGCATCTGTGTGTATACTTGAGTGTGAGTGTGTGCTCGTCCGCTAACTGAATCCTAAAAAAAGAGGTAAGGGAGGTAGAATTATGGCGATAAATCTGGGATGTGTTTGGTTCGTCTTAAGTCTCTTTATGCAAGTGTGTATTTATTTCATCCCATTCAGGAAATTAGGTAACTGGAAACCCAGAGAAGTTTACAACCAAACATCCACAAATATACAAGCTGTGCATATCCAACTTTTAACCTTACTGGGGCCAACATGTACTCTGTGGACCCCTCGAGCAAATATTATGTTGATGATCACAGCTCAACAAAAATAATGTTGCAAAGTCAGCTATTGGCCTGTCCTTCCGTCCTCCGAGTGCCTGGCAACAAACTGTTCATTTGTTTATACATTGTTGGAGAAGATTTGATAGCAGACACCGAATTTCCTGCTTTTGCTTCTTTGTGTGCAATTTTTGCTCTCATTCCTGTCAGGCTGGCCCACGGTTCTGCGCGTGTTCTGAGAGCTGAGGTGATTAGCTGTAGCAAATTCCCAAGGATTACCAGTCAAGTAACAGTTACAGGTCAACCCAGCCTGCCTTCAGAAATACCATATTGTAAACAAGTCAAAGCATGACATAAGCACATGTTTTGGTCTGCCTGCTGCAAACCTAAAGTCTGCTGTGCCCTCAAACAAGCTGCTATATGATTTTATGTAAAAAAAAAAAAAAAAAAATGCATTTAGTGTAAATGAGGTGTCAGTGTGTGTGTGTGTGAAGTGTGGGGAGTGTTAATTAGGTGTGGAATGATGACCTTTGCCTGGCCTAAAGGGACCTTTATGCATAGCAGCCATGGGGAGATTAATAGGTATTGCTAGGCAACATGAACAAGTGGTCTGCAAATTCTGTAAAACACTTCATTTGGCCATGCCAAAATCAAAAACTACATGCTGCATTTAAACGTGGACTGAGAAGAAATGATTTAACCTATAAAAATTATCAACATGAACTTTGTTAATGGTTAGTTACTCAGAAGAAGTAACACATAAGGCTGCAAGGAGGTGAGGTAATACAAAGAGTCAGACAAACGATTTTTCTTGGGATTACCGGAGGGACGGCTACGGTTGTGCGTAGTAATACAGACATTGTGCGGTCGAGGGAATGTAGTCCCAAGGAAAACAGGTGTCTCAAAGCAATGTGCAACATTAAATTAATTCATTTATTTTTTAAACGCAAGCACACCACATATATACTTTAGGTGTGTGGTCTTCTTGGTTGGTAAAAAACAAGTTGCTGTTGGTACAGTTTTACTGTGCTCTGTTTCCTGCCAGAGCGCTGCGCTGCTTCTCCATACAGAGGGCGAGCTGATAGTTATCTACAGCAGGCAAGTTACTTCTAAAATGTAATATATTTGATATTACTAGTTACTTTCATTTAAAAGTAGTAAGTTATTGTAAATTTTTACTTTCTGTGTAGAGTAATTAGTTACTGATTACACTATTTTTGCATTACTTTCACCAAAGTAGCCGCAGAAGTATGGCCGAGCATTACAAATGAAAGCATGTAGTATTCTTCTTCTCTGTCTAACACAGCAGTGCTGTTTGCTGCACTTTAACTCCACCCCTTGATCGCTTTGACTATGCCGATAATAGAAATGAAAGCTGTCCAAAATGTGAGCATATTTTAAGCTCACATACTTGGAGTGAAAGAGATAATGACATCTCCCCAGACGGTGTGCGCAATTATGCATGACACAGCAGTGTAACTTTGATTAGTTAAATTTCCAGACAGGCAGACGTCATGGGTCGGGATCTAAATTCTTCCAGACATTCAAAAGTTCACAGAAATATTTCAAAGAAGTTAAAAGTTTAATTCTGTTTCACCAGGAGAATTTCGTCTGTCCTGTCAAGTTTAGGGCTACAAGTAGTTTTCAGTTTTACTGCTTGCTGCAATGACATTACTGTGCACAAGAACGTTACTGAAAGCAGCCTCTTTAATCTTGAAAGTAAATTGTTAGAAAGACACTCATAGATCAATATAATGCACAATAAAGAAATTACCTTGAAAGCTGGCGCTGCTCAAGATTACTCAAAA
>JAQFJA010000007.1:9994335-10016307 GCA_029874485.1 Naso brachycentron
CAAGATTACTCAAAAAGCAAGAGCCCGCTGGAGTGCAGTTCTTTCAATCCAGTCAGTTAATTAATTTGGATGGGTGTGGCGTGGAAGATATCAGAGTTGATCTGCACATGTCTAAAATTTCACAGCAAAAAAAAAAAAATCAATGAAAACAGTAACTCTGCTAATATTATTGAAATTTATTCAAGATGCGTTATAATACTCTGTTACTGCCTAAATGTAATATATTACTGTAACACATTTCTTTTGCAACATGCTACCCCCCCACCACTGTTAGACACTGACTAGGCATTAGTGCCTTATTAAACCCCACATCAAAAAACCAAACTATCCCTTTAAGTTACGTCACATGACACATACTAATTTTAACTCAAACCTTGTTTTTACCCTAAACTTAACCAAATAATCTTGGTGCCTAAACCTTTCACAATGGTAACCCTGTCTCAGAAATGTTTTCTGGCCGGCGTCTCTTACAAACTGTAAAGGGAATGTCATGCATCTTTATGAGACACCGAGGGGCGTGACAATGCGTCTCTATCTGACCACCTGAGAATGAGGTTTAGTTGGCTAAACAATTAAAAGATTTTGAACAGTAATGTGAAAGCTGTCCTTCATTTGTCTCATTTGGTCTCACAATAACAATGACTTATATCATAAACATGTTTGCAGATTGATGTCTGCATAAATATATTATCTTCTCCTACAAGGCATTCATTTTGTGACTGCTTAAACCTCCATTCCGCCCTTTTTCTGCTTCTTGTTGGCCAGCCCATTCAACAGAAGAAGCAGAGAAGCAAGTGTGGTGAATAGACCAGTTTAAATAGATATTATAGCAGTAAGGCACCGCCACTTTCTCTCCCTCCTTTATTTGCTGTGTCTTCCTCTCCGTCCTGAATCATTCTATCTATGCTGGAGCAGGGCAGAAGCCACTTTTTGTGGTGCTTTTCAAGAGGAATCCCTTTGAGAGGCAGCTCCTCAGGGACTGGGGACAGGCAGTCGGCCAGCTTCCAGAGTAAACATATAATCATCCCTCGGACAGCTATAATTATATCTGGGACGTGAAGGAACAGAAGCAAGCGAGAGCCAGGCAGATACACAGTAGCAGAGGTAAAGCAGAAAGCTGTGCACATAATATTTATTTTCTGCAAGATGAGATAAAGCTCAGGCTGTGTTGGTGCAAACAATGAGGAGAGAGCTTGATGGAAAAGCAAGTAGGCTCACGGCCTGTTGCGGCGAGTTTGGAGTGTCATTCTGGGCAGTGGCGGTTTTTGCGTAAGTGTGCACACACAGACGTTTAATGTCAAGACACGTCTGCGCCCATGCACACATGAACGCACACGGGCACACACACCTTGCATGCACATCTCCACCCACATGGAGTTGAACCACACAAGAAACAGTGGGTGGTTTCAGGGCCAGTATGGGGAGCTCCCCTAAGGCCTGTTCTTTAATCCAGCATCTCTGAACAGAGCAGCTTTAATGCGGTTAACTAACTTGCAGGCTTTGTGGTCAACTACCATTTCACCAAGCCACGCTGAAGAGAAATTGATTACAGTGCCTGGCTGGAAAATGAAATGACTTCCAGAATGTTTTTTTCCTAAATTTAAAAAATGAATTTGTCACCACTTTAGCAGCAGAAATGACCTGGCCGGTGAATACCTGTTTTCCTTTGCATCACCTGATTCAGTTGGAAACCAGCCAAGCCTTCCTCTTTTATGTGAAAGTTCCCCTCTAATTTTCCTTGTCTATGGTGCCCTGAGGCAGGTTGCATGGGGGAGGGGAAGGGTGACATCACACCATTTAGGCAAATTCCATATGAAAGAGAAAAAAAGGAACGGCTGAAGCTATTCTCCATAAAACAGTGGAAACACTATAAAGTTATAGGAAGCGATTAGCTGATAATTAAGCAACCTAAGCAAAACCCCTACAGCTCTCACACATCATTACTGCCTCCGTGCACATGTGCGCACAAACACACAGCGGAGGCTGTCTCTAGGGCCGCAGGTTCAGGTATCGGGAGCAGTGGGGACAGAGGAGGGAGGGCTGAGGGAGCAGGCTGCAGCTGGGGTCAGGAGAAGGCACGTTAATCACCGCTATCCTGTCAACAACAAAGAGTGGGCCTCACCCAAACGCTCTGCTCGGTAGCCATAATAACACCACGTAGGTATCACTGTGAGTCAGGCAGAGGTGTCACTAGAGGACGGAGAAGAAGGAAGTGTAGGCATGGTGTGATGATGCAATTAGAGGAGTAAAACAGGCAAGGGGAGGAACACAAAGTAAGACAGACAAAAAAAAAAAGTCTCAAGTGGTTCCTTTTCTCTGGCTGGAGTATCACTTACAACCACAGGGGTTTTTTTGGAGTGGGATCCCACACACCCGCTCACCCCCCAATTAAAAGGCAATAGATTATCATCAGAGCTGCTTTCTGACATGACTTATTGCTGACATGTATGTTCCACTCATGCCTGTAAACACAGCTACCCTTTTACCCACAGCAGACACGCTAGCCGTGTTTCCATGAATTGTGAAGGGAATTTTCAGAGAACTCACTAAAAGGAAATGGTGAATTGGGAGTGTTTCCATCACCTAGTTTGGAGTAAATAAACTAGGCTGCAAAGTGTAGTTTTGTCAGAAGGTGGCGACATAGGCAACGTTACTTATGGCTGCAATAAACAGAGTAGAAGAAGAGATTGTAGACCGGAGACAAAACAAGTTGCCTTGGCTGTCTGAAAACAACTGAAACTGAACTGAAAACAAATCTCCCTGACCTGACTTCAGTAGTGCAATTGATATAAACATACCTGTTGTTGTTGTTTTGATGTTGTTGTTGTTGTTGTTGTTGTTGTTGTTGGACAACAGCGAAAACAGCTTCTTCTACTGCTTCTTCTTTTGGGGATTGGAAACAGCTGATAAAAATTCACCGTGTCAAAACTTTTTCGACAGCTGCTTCCATCTCCTATTTTGTGCATTTAATGTTTTTCGTCAAAGGCAAAAACAGTCTCATGCAAGCAGTAAAACTTTGTTGCAAAACCGAGGATTTTTATTTTTTATTTTTTCAAATTTTGCCGTTTCCATTAACCATTTCTAATGCAATATTTAGTAACACTTTACTTAAAGCACACATCTATAATGCAATATGAATACATACTTATAATGTGTTAAAATGCGCATACAGTGCTGTATAATCATAGTTATAAGCAGAGTTAGGGTTAACCCTAAGCCTAATCACCTGTAATGCGTTATAAGAGTGTTCATAATGTATTATAATGTGTTATATATGTTCATAATGTTCATAGAAAGAGTTACCCAATATTTCAAAATACATTAATGAAAACACAACTACTGAAACTGCATGTAAGAAACTGAATTTGAATACTTTTTTTTTTTTTCACTGTAGATCAGTGACCTTTGATCTAGTTACTTGTTGGTTGTTTAGCTCCAGAGTCTTCCTCACCTCTCTGTCTGCAAACATGCACGTAACCTCTTTATAGTTAAGCCCAGCAAATGTGTTGTTTCAAGCACCAGTAATTGAAACACAAGCCTTTCCTGCAGTGACCAGACTGTGACCCCCACAATGGGTCGCATTACTGAGCAATGGGCATGTTTAGATTTTTCACTCCAAAAGAAAACATCATTAGGATCTGAGAGTGGATTTCACTTTTCCCTCATGCCTGCCACTTGCAGGTAATGTCCCTCCCCCTTCCAGCCAGGAATGGTGGCCTTAGACCTGACCTTCAACCTACCGGCCCTCCACACAAACACACACACATGCACAGATCTGCATTTGAAATTTAAAGCAGTTTTACCGCTTGTACAAGTGCAAACTGTCTTCAAGCAGTCTTTTTTTTTTTCCTCTATCTTCCATCTGGACTGTCTCTGCTCCAGCAGTTGTCTGATCTGACACTCAGCCTGATAATCGGGTCGGGCCCAAGTGAAACCAGAAACAATTTGTTTTGGTCTGAGCTATCATTCCATTTCCCATAAGCCATGCCTCTCCCTTCTCTCCTCTCAGCCCCTCTTTGTATCTCCTGCCAAGAATTAAAAGGAATGACTTTAGACACAGTTACAAAAAGCAGCTGCTGAGTAACTTTCCTATTAGAAACACACTGAAGGCCATTCCAGATTTACATATCTTATTCCAAATCACAAACTGTGCATGCCTTTTAGAGAGGCCCGAGGCCGAGACAAGGCCTTCTGCTCACTCAGATTGAGCAGCATTTTCAAAACGCTCCTCTGGAATGAATAAGGGAGGAAGTGGAGAGGCCACAATCACCCTAAGGCAGGAAGTGACATACGCTCAATGACGCTGGGCAGCAGTTGTTTTGAATCTTGTAAGACAAAACGAAAATGCTTAAGAGCAACGATGGAGTGAAGGGGAGAGGATGAGGAAAGGGGAAAAGGTAATTTGATTAAACTTGTTGCCTACAGCAGCATTTCCAACTCTAAACAAGTCCGTCCTGAACCCGCTGATGTAAACACAGCATGCTCTCTGACCTTTGTGGTAAACATCTGTTCAGGGATAGGCTTTCACCCTCATCCGAGCACCGCCTGACATGGCATTGATGAATACACTTTTAATCACCAAAGGCAACACATAAAATGAATCTTCATTATATACTTAAGCAACTAAGTAAACACCGCTGTCTCGTGAGTACCAAAGCCACAAGTAAAGCTGTACAAGCAAGCTTTATTGACACAAACAAAATGGACGTTTCAAGCTTGTGATTATTTGCTGTAAAGTCTCTAATCCATGAAAGTTTACACAAAGTTTTTTAAACTATGAGTCTCAAATATCAAATGACTTTGGGGTGAAAAGTGTCAAACTTTGTCCTAATTTATTTTAGGACTAACTCGCCTTCCTTGCCTCCTCTATCCTCAACCCTCACATCCAAATATGGTACACATGTTGGTACAATTCTATTGGTATCATCATAAAAAGGACACAATTGGAGTCTCGGTGCCTCAGGAGACAGATAGACATCCCTTTGGGAGAAAAAGGAAGACCCTTGAAAGGGTGAGCAGCAGCCGGTGGGTCCGGGGCCTGAGCCTCGTAAAAGAGCCGCAGCCGGCTAGGCCGAGGGGGAGGAAAGAGGCAATTAAAAGAGTCACAAGTGGCCTGAGCGCTGGGCACCAGCTGACTTTTACCGCTTCATGAAATAACTGCATGCAGGGAGGCAATAGCAAAGACAGAAAGAGTGAAAGAGAGATCTATAAAGAGAGAAAAATTGAAATGGAAGTAGATTGGTGGTGTTACTGCGGGCTGGATTGGGGCTGTGCCTGGCCAGACCACCGCTGAGAAAAGGGGCAGGCTATCAAGACAGACGACTTCCTACTAGAGTCTGATTATCCCCTTGAGGCCCAAGGAGAGCCCTATAAAAGCCTCCTCATTAAGACCGGACCATTTATAGACGGCTTAATGAGTCTAGGCCACTAAAAGAAGAGAGGGAACGAGGGACTGATAAAGACAGTGTCCACTTACTACTTTGGGGTTCCTGTCTTTGCACCTCCCTGCCCCCAGAGGTCTAGTCAAAAATATAAAGTGCCAACAATCACCTCTGAAGGGTAACAATCACACAGACCCTAGGAGACCAATCCAAACTGAGCATAGTCATAAATAGAAATAGCATTTAACAAAAGCACAAGTCAACTTATTTGTCCTAGAATGTTTATCTCCATTAGTGTCATTGCCTCAAAATGACAAGATTCAGATTCTCAGCCTGTAATAGGAATCCCTTATTTCAAAGAAGCAAACATTATGTGGACTGTAGACTTGTGTCACAAGTGTGTAAGGGTTGAGATCTGTCCACAGTGCTTCCGTTTTACCCCAATGTATGCTGGAATGTACTCAAACCTCCCCGTGACCTTTAATACGATTAAGGAGAGGGATAAACGTGCTAACTTCACTAACACTGGTCTCTGGTCTCACTTTCAAGCCAATGGTTGCATTCTTAAGCCGGCAGCACCTGCAATGCCCACATCGTGCTTGAAGTCATCCCTCACTAATTCTTATTAATCATTCTCCAGACAGCCAGCACAACAACTCACACTTTTTTGCCTCAGAGGCTAAAACTCCAACCAAGTGCCTGGATGGGCCCTCGGCATCTGATAAGTCCTACAGTACAAACAGAGCGATGACCTCCTGCAGGTCATTCATCATACCACTCCCCCCAAGCCCCGTGCATCCTGGTCCCTGCCCTCCATGCCTGATAAACCACACTGATCCCATCTGTTCCTCAGAGAACAACAAACACCACGCCTTGACACACACACACGTGTTTGTGCAATTGCATGTGTACCACCTGTGGTAAGTGTGCACAATTATTTTGATGCGCAAACACACACATTCACAAACCGCACACTGCTATAATCATAATTACAACCAAATGCTCCTTAGTGAGATGTTTTGTGAATAATTCAACTTTATTCAACAAGTAGAAAATGAGAGAAAAAGAACATAAAACCTTTCTAATTTGCACTTTATCTAGCACCATCATCAAGAGCGCATCGTAAAATTCCCGATAGACTAATCATGCAATACTTCTAATCATGCATTACCCATAAATGGTGCAATAAAAGTGCTGGCTGTAGTCCTGGAATCCTTTCACAGGGCACTTCTAATAACTGCAGATGGATGGTCTCTACCTCTTCACTTGCTCGGTGGCACATTGGGTGTTATTCTCCCCCTCGGAAATAAAGAGATGTTTTGTTCTTTCCAAAAGGGGCTTTGGGGTGGTGTCAGTGCGCCACTTTGTGCCAAGGCAGAGAAAAAGAAAGTGAGAGCAAAGCGAAAGAGTTTGAGGGAGAAGAGGTTGAGACGAGTGAAAGATTAATAGCAGTCCTGCAAGCAGAGGGCAGTCAGGAAGGCATGAGACACCACAATAAGACAGGGTGATTAGAGTCTTACACTTTTAATTAGATAGTACCCCTCCTGCAGATCCCTTTAGCATTTGAATACAGGTCACAGCGCAATGCTGTGACACCCCTTTCAGAGGGATATCATCAAGAAAAATAATATCCAACAATCAAAGCAAAGGCGAGCTCAAGTGAACTTTTTTTTTTCTTTTCATACAAACTGGGAAGCACCTTGGAGCATGAAATGTGGCTCCAATTGTTTCTCTGTGTGTGTATCCACCCATAGCGCTTCAGAAGGGTTATTGGCAGGCAGGAGGAGGGGAGTTTCGGGAGGGGATGCTGAGCTGAGAATGCCAGGAATGTCCAGCCCTGTTTACAGCCCGGGCCGGTTCACACCTGCAGGTCAGGGTGCTATCACCAGCCCCGGCCCCTCCTCTCCCTTCTGCCCTCCTCATTACAAGAGGGTCAAGCTCAGAGGTGACCTAATTAGAAGCTCATTACATCACAGACAATCTCCATTAGCATGCCAAGCTGGCCTGTTAATCCATTAGCACCACAGAGGCCCCCAGGGCAGCCTTTACATTCCTGCTCCTGTGGCCCTCACTCAGGGCCCCCCGCCACACACAAACACACAGTCACACACACCTATACCTGTTTTGATGGAAGACACCAATATAACACTAATGTTTTAGCACGAACATGACCGATTACGCAAATGTTGCATGCTTTTTGAGGACTTAATTCTTGAATCTGTTATCTCTCTGACCCAGCATATCATTGTTTGATGAAAAAGGTCAACCTGCTACCACTGGGATATAATGAAATGAAGTTGCAAAATCTGTTGTGCAGAAACTTTAATTTTCTCAAGTAATATTGGTCCCATGAAAACTCCCTATTCAGGCAGAAATCACTTTGTTTTTGGTGGAACCCGGCCAATGTTAAAGTTAGCCGTTTCAGATGAGGCGGCAATGTCATGACACTTCAAGGTCTTTGGGCACAGTGGGACAGACAGAGGAGGGGGGAAGTGTCAGCTACTTCTGGGCTTTTATACGGCTGTGGTCTCCGAGCAGGGGCTCCACCTGAGTGTTTTGGCCACGGATCAGGCTGGAGACAAACTCAAAACATGTTCGCTCGACTCTGTCTCTCTACATCTGCTGAGGAGCATGTGCTGCTCCAAGATAAATCCTTCCCTCCCCCTTTTGACCATTAGAGAGAAATGGAAAAAAAACACAAAACTAAAAGTCATAATTCAGCAAGCTGTATTCTGGCACCGAATTTGCAAAGTTACAACCCTCTAAATACTTTTGTGTATTTGCACTAGGTCTGCTTGTCATTATCATAAAGTTCCAAGAGAAGTTTTTAAAAATTACAGATCCTCTCACAGTAAGGTGCTGAGGTGGAGTCGAGTATGTGTCAATGAATTTATCTACTCCTTTTTCCACTGTTTACCCTCATAAATGAACTAAATGACTCTCTGGGTCTTTGTTGGATGAGGCCTCTAAAGTGCTGCTTGCAGCTGTGGGGTTGTGGCCGAGTGCTGGGGACTGAAAGAGCCAGTATCTATCTCCTCACTGGGGACCTGGGAGACACTGAGCCCCACTACCTTCCCTTTGAAACCTCTCCCCTCTGGTGACTGGCGGACCATACAACGCTCAGAGCTTTGTAAGTGACTCCATTGTCGGGGGCAGATTGAGAGGAAAAAAGGGGGCTAGCCCTAGGGATAGAAAAGCAAGGTGAAACAAAAAGGTCTGGCTCTGTGGTCTGAAGAGGGCAGGAATGGATCAAAGGGCCGGGTGCTGACCTGCTGCCTTTGTCCGTCAGACAGCACTGGCTTCATTTAACCTCTCTCTGGAGGCCGGCAAAGCCCACTGGGATATCGTGCTACACAGAAGCCATGCCCTATGGGGACATCTCAGTGCCTCTTCTGCAACCCCTCCACCTATCCCTCTGTCTCCTCCTCCACCCCTCCACCTGGGACAATATCACAGGTGAAAGTGGATGGGAGGGGTTGATCTGTGCTTCGCCCCAACCTGTCAGGGATCCACCACAAAGGGAGCTGAGCCCTCGCTCCGGATGCCCGGCGGCCAAGTCTTACCTTACTACACAGCATTCACATGGCCTTGCTGCCTCCCTGCCCTGGCTCCACTGGGAGAGCCACAGTGAGGAACAAATCAGAACAGAGAGGAGCTCTCCGTCGCTCACCTGGGAATGGTAAACCTCAGCTATGTGGCAGACAAAAGTGAACTTAGTGGATCTCTGCTGCATTGTTTAGTTGGGGAAACTTAAATCTTCTAGCCTTAATGAACTGTTGAATAGAGAGGATTTTCTATGGTTCAGGGGGCCATGTGTGACTTTTAAAAACCTGTCCATCATGCTTTCTATAGGGGCAGGCCTCACAAACAGGCTGTGCGCAATACATCCTAGCATCTGCTCTGAAACAGTCAAATGAAAATTTAAGTTTTGGCAAATGCATTAAAAGTTTCTCTAGTAGGCCTGTTATCACATGAATTGATACTGAGTAATATTGAGCACGTAAAATGAGTTAAGTGAAGGCCCCACTCGTCTGGTTTATCATGAAATTCTAATTATTAGAGGCGTCTTGCACTAAAGATACAGTATAGTAGCAACAGAGCAACAGGTGACTAATTCGAAAAGATTTGCCAAACAAAAGCAATTTGCAGGATTACTGGGTCAGTATTCTCCAAAAGGGAACTAGAGGTCAAGGTGTGGAGCAGTTGAAGAAGAAGAAGGTAGGCGGGAAGGGGAGGCAAATGGAAGCAGAGGGAGTACCTGTGCTTAGATGGGGGGTCTAGCTGTGTTGGGAACGAAAGCGGCCAAATCGTCCTGCTTTCATTAGTGCGCTGAGTGAAGCCTCTGCCGAGGCCTCGATTCCCAAGACTCTCAGATAACAAGTGGCTTCCCACACTGAGGCTTTCTGTTTTCTGTTTCCTCTCCAATAAAACCAGCCAGGGAGCGGGAGAGCGAGAGAGGGAGAGAGAGACGGGGGAGCAAGAGTGATAGACGGGTGGGGAAAGGAGAGAGGGGACCCCCTTGGTCTGCTGTTATCTGTCTAACTCTGTCATTTGAACGAGGGGGGTGAGGGGGGTAGTTTGGTTTATTTTCCCCAAGCCCAATGAATGGCTGCCGACAAGGCATTTCTGATGGCTGTGATAAGATATTCCACCCCCGGTGTCCAACCCCTCTAGCCCTGTCCAGACCTCCTGCTCTGGCCTTTCAAGTAACCAGGTAACCATCCCTGCAAGAGCTGGTAATGAAAGACAAAGTAAGGTGGTCTCGCGCTGAAATGCACAAACGTTGCCAACTGAGTGAAAGCGGAAAGCAACGAGTGAAGGTCACTTCTGTGACCTCCCACACACACTAATGCACAGACCGAGACAAAAGCATTCCAAAGGCAATGCCAGCCAACCTGTTAGCGATAGGCTCTTGATAGTGTCCATATAGGACTCTACTCCATGCAGCTGGCGGGTGTATGCAGAGAATGTTGTGTTTGTCGGAGGCCCAGCTATGGTCATATTCATGCAAACATTTTGGATGTACAGAGGTCAGTGCTGTTGACTGTTTAACCAGCTGCCAGCTGCTATCATTCCCTCTGATCAACATGTAAAGTGAATATACAGCAGGAAAGGAAACAGTAAAAGTACAGAGTCATGAATGCGTTTGTGTTTGGTTTTACATGATTGACAGGCGGTTTCTCGTAATGCAAGGTTTGTTAAAGTTCAAGATGTGGATATTGTTAAGACTTTGTTGCATTGATTTTGCATGTTAGATCTACATATGGTGCAGGTGCCGCCATATGAGCCCATTCTGGGGAACAACATGGATGCAGCATTTCCTCTCCTCTGTAGAGTAGGCCTGTTTAACGCCACATAAAAAAGAAGTTAGGAGGAGGCCAAGTAGGGAAGGAACAGATGAAATCCAGCGGGGGCGGCCTTATTACTTCCTGTCATAAACCCCATTATCCCTTCTCCTGCACAGATGATATGACAGGAACACATTGAAATATACACACGAAAGTGCATTAATTACAAGATTAATTTAAAAGCATGAATACACACTGAGAAACCACATACAAATTGGCTGAAAGCAAAACTTACAATGCTCCTTGTCAGCTCTCAGCATATAGAGGAATAAAAGTGAGACACAGTGAGATGAGAGTCAGCATGGGCACAGAGGCTAAACACATGTACATGTACAGTCCCAAACAAACTGAGTCAAGCTGCTTCTCATTTAGAGGCTCCACTGCAGAGCTCGCACACCACCAAATGGTCCTAATCGAACCTCCCTGCTCTGCCCTGTCCATTCACCTCGCTGATAGCAAGTGGAGGACATGGTGGAGGGAGGAAGGGACGGAGCGGAGAGTGAGCGGGTGTTTGTGTTGGAGAAGAAGGGTGGCAGGGGTGATAAACTGTGACCTTCCCCTCATACTGCAACATGCCTAATGGCTGCTCTGAGTGCTCCAGCTCAAGGTGTCTGAGCCTCTAAATGCAGGGGTATTTTTATCCTACTCACTGACTCACACACACACACACAAGCATTAACAAACACTGTGAATGGTGTGTAAAGGCATCGCTGACGTCCCGGTGCACCACAGGGTGAGCTAGGACTGGCGAGTTGGCACGCAGCGCTGGCAGTACTCAAGTTCCTGATAGCTTTCAGGGGCCTTTGATGTTCTTTGCATCCCCCAGCCCCCTTGCCGCTCCATCCCCCTGGCCTCCCCCTTGCAGGAAATTGCATTCTGTCCACTGCCATAGCAGATAAATGAGGCAGGAGAGGGGCTGCACACTGTCACCAGCCGACCTGGCCTGTCTCACACTGCAGCCTGCAGTGTGTTAGCCACGTGTGCTGCTATCCGGCACCCGCGGCTGCGCTTGAGGAGTGAGATTGCATGTGCGCTTACACATAAACACACATCTGTGGACAGACGTGGACACACAGACATATACACAGAAGTGTGGACATGTATAATCTCACACGCGCTCCTGGTAGCTTATAATTGTAGATGCTTACAAGTGATATTCTGCAATTCTGACATTAATTAAATAATGCAGGTGTGCAGAGAAATGGAAACTCCCAATATGAGTGAAAACATGCTACATACATCCTCACTTAATCTCCCTGATATTAACTTGAACATCAGAGAAGGATAACACTGTTCACGCTTGCAGCTAGCGTGTCACGTCTGATTACATCATGGTGAGATTCCTGCAATCCCTCCGTAGACATTGTCTGGGAATGTCAAGAAATAATACAGCTAAAAAGGACTGCTCACGCAATGGGAACCCCAGTGGTACTTTCGGGCACGGAGGCGACTACAAATTTACAGGACGTTGCCTGTATGCATGTGTGCATGTGTGAGCTCATGCTCTGTGGCAGTTGACATTGTGTGTGAGGGTGCACATGTGTGGCTGTAGGTACACGTCTGAGGTCATGGGCGTACATGCAAGCGACTAGCATCAGCCAACAAGTATGTTTGATTGTGTTGCACTACATGCAACAGGGTCTGCTGTAGCAAAATGAGTTACAGCTACAAGGTGATGTCAGTCCTATTGGAACCCAATAGTACAGCCCCACCCTCCATGCTATAGGCTTGCAGCCCTTATACTAGGGGGCCAGTATGTCAGTATGTCTCAGTGTTGAACACCAGTCTGGTGTTCTAAGATGTTAAACAATTTCACGTATATAAATCAAATATTTCATCATATTTGATTTTTTGTGTCAGATATATTTCAGGGACTTAGGCTCTGCCACATTTCTAAGTGTACTGTTTTTGTTGTGTATGACTCATGGAGACCATGAACATGTTCATTACTGGGAGCATTTATTGCTTGAATATACTGTTGTTCATCTTTCACTCAAAGCCCGTATCTGTTACCCAGTCTGACTGAAGATATTTGACTTAAACTGCAGGTAATGTCCATGTCTGTGTGACCTGAAGCAAAGATGTACCAATCTGTTTTAGTCTTTTCTCCTTTACTGTCTTCCGTCTCTCAAACCATGTCCACATTAAGACAAATACATTTAAAGAAATTATGGCATTACATGTCTTCTTTCCCCTGTTTAAGTGGTCAACCAAACAAAAGTGTGCTTTACTACCTTCTTTTGATAAGGCCTCAGTATGGAGGAGGGACATTTTAGAAGATCAGAATCAGAATGCCTTTATTGTCATTGTAAGCTCTGCATACACCCAAGAACACATCTGGATACTCCCACCATCTCTTTGATCGCACTTGTGGTCTTTCAGTATCGCCAAACTCACAATACAAATGTTTCTGCTGACTTTTTTCTTCTCGCTGATCGCAGGTTGTAGATGCTACCAGGGATTAACGTAATACAACCATAGTTCCAGAAAATGCTTTAGCTACGTTCAAAACATAGAATGTGATGATTAGCTAATCCTGAAAATTGAGACAATATATTGTTTTACCTCATCTTTTCTTTTCTTTTCTTTTCTTTTTTTTTTTTTTGAGAAAAAAAAGGTAATTCTGAATTTGATGCCACAACATGTTCCAAACAAATCAGAACAGGGGTGACAAAAGACTGGGAAAGTTAAAGAATGCTCAAAAAAACACCTCTGTGTAACATTGCACAGGTAAACAAGTTCGCTGGTAACAGGTGATGGCATCATTGTGTATGAAAGGGGCGTTTTCAAAAGGCTTAGTCACTCACAAGCAAGGATGGGTCAAGGTTTAGCGCTTTGTGAAAGAAATGATGGTATAAGGGATATTATTACATGAGCAGGGGAACACTTCATCAGACTGATACCAATACACACAATTCATCTGCAAACGATTGCGTTGGAGGTTTTGCTTAACATAAATAATGCTGTATGTCAATGATTTTGTTTCCATGAAAGATTTTTAGAGAATTTTCAGAAATTTCTACAAAATAAAATTCAAATCCTGTTCTGGTTTTGGTTCATGTTTACTTAATGGTATTTATATTAGCCTCTATAGAGGCACCAGCATATGCAACAGGTTCAATCGTCTGCACTGGAACTGAGGACACAGAAGTTAAATGTGCCCTCGACAACTTTTGTGTGGAGGCATGTAAAATGACAGGAATGCTTTTTCCGACAATAAAGCAGAAGCAACATCAAGATGTATTTTGTTATATATGTTCCCTTTGGTAATTACCGTCTTTTCTTTTACATGATATGCAAACTTTTTTGCCAAATGTCAGCCACTTTTTCCAGTTTCTGGTATTTCCACTCATGGTTTTTTATGCCACCGAAAAATATGTGTGTCTAAAAATGAACCTTATGACACCACTTCTGTTGAGTATTAGTCATTCTGACATAACACAGTGTACAGTTATAGAATTAAAGGTGAAAGAATTTGGGTTTCATAACAGTGCTGTGTTTTTAAACATTGCCACTTAGGACTGTGCTTTCAAAACAGTTCTAGTTTCGAAAGCCATAGTGAAAAGTAAACGATGCATTTTTAATAGCAAACATGGTCTGACTCCCTTGCCCCCCCTTCATCCATTCCTTTCTGTAACCAGCAACACTCCCCTCCCCTACAACACTCTCCTGTTGATGGGAGTGATCCTGCATGTGGTGAGTGAGTAGAGCAAGGACACCATGTGGTTCTCTCCCGTGTAACGCACACACCACATGCACATACACACATTTATGTACACACAGACCCCATTACCCACCTCCACCACCACCTCCGCAACTGCCCCACATGACCCTTCATCCTCTCCTGAGCTGTAGCAGAGCGCCCCTACACATCAGCAGACTTCTGATTGACAGGCCGTGAAGATACACCAACATGGTCTCCATTTAGCTCAAGTACCGCACCGCCATCACCTCAGAAACCCCCCGCCCGCCCACCTCTCCCTGTCCCAGGAGAAAACACACTTGAGCCAAAGTGTTTCAGAGCAGGATGTTTCCTGGGGAGAAAAGGTTTCGTCTCGGGTCACTGTGCACTGCTGGGATGGAGGGTGCTTTTTCACGAGGGTGTGGGAGGGGGCAGTCAGCTTATGGTGAGAGGATAGAGGAGAAACCAGGAAGAGGAGGGGTGGTGAGAAATGGAAACAAGGCGTGTGGATGTTTGAAGAAGTGAACCATGGCATAGGTAGGGTGGCAGTAGTGCGTGTGTGTGTGTGTTCGGAAGAGGCTGGAGGTGGAAGCTGGGTGTGTTAGTGGTGGGGTAGCAGGGTGTCTGGGGGTTAGAGAGTTTGGAGAGGTGAGGTGGTGGAGGGGGTGCCGAGGGTGTTTAGTCCTGAGAGGAAACATTAGCAAAGCGAGGAGGAAAAGCTGCCAAATTAACTTCTCACCCTTTCAATCACACCCCTGAGAGTTCCTGCTCCACTTTACTTCTGCCGATCTGGCTCCACTCTTTAGATGGAGGAGTTGTTCCTTTTTTCATCCTTTCCCTTTTTTTCAGCTTTTCACTGTAGAGGAATATTTCACCCTCACAACAACCTGTGCACATTTCTATGACCCTCTACACCCTTAAAGCTGGGGTAGGCAACATCTTGAAATCAAGCTAGCTGTAGCATAAGACCCCAGATAGCAATTGTCCTTTGGCTTGGACGTGGGCTAATTGAACAGCAACGATATGGCCCACACTTGAAAGTGAATGACGGCCCAAATCCGGCCCAAGTGTACAACAGCCATGTCTGAACTACAACAAAGCTGCTATCTGGGATGTATTGATCTGATAGGTGGAGTCTCCCTTTAATAAACTATCTGTCCTCCCTTTGTTATGGTTCAGACATGGCTGTTGCACACTTGGGCCGGATTTGGGTCATCATTCACTTCCGAATGTGGGCCACATCTTTGCTGTTTATTTGGCCCACATCCGAGCCAAAGGACAATTGCTATCTGGGACTCCTAAGGAAGCAACTCCACTGCACCCTCCCCTCCCTGTTTTTGCCTCAGTACACATTTTACTTTGTTTGTTTGTTTGTTGTCCCTCTCTCGTTTTAAGTCAGTTTACACCAAAGATTCACAAGCCAATTGATGGTGTCGCCTGCAGACACTATGGTCACCAGAGGCCAGTTTTAGAGCATGTCACTCGTCAGTCAACTCGTAGCAATGTCACCTCTTGCAAAGAAGTGCAGCATAGAGCAGCCAATAGGAACATGTGCGCTCTGAAATGACCTGTGATTGGCTGAGAAGTGCCCGTCATGGTCTTCATTTCCTAAAGCCTGAATGCAGGGCCAAGAAGAGGTGCAGAAGTCTAGTGTTCTTTCAGGCTATCTGAATTACAATATGCTGAAATGTCATTACAGAACTTTTGTCAAATTACACCACAAATAAACTGCCTACCTCAGCTTTAATCATGCATGTCATCCCCTTGTGCACATTCGTTTCACCCACTGGCCAAAACCAGCTACAAACTCCAGTTCTGCAGCCAATCAGCTGCAGGACCTCCCTTTGCCTCCGCTTCTGATCCTGCAGCAGCGGAAGGGCTTTAAAACATGCCAGTCCAAAATAAAAACAGCGTATCAGAAATCAAACTCATACCTTGTTAAATACATCCACTCTGGCCAACAGAATAGATTGAGCCCAAGAGAGAAGAGAAAATCACTCAATGTATCACATCATTCCAAGAGGAGAAAAAGAAGTGCATTAATGTGGGTTTAAAAGATCACCAGAGGAGTGGAGCAGATGGTCTTTCATGACTGGTGCTTTTGTAAAGCCATCCATGTGCATTCAGCTCAACCCTCTCCAGCCTGAGCAGCAGGGTCTGGAGTGTGGTAATACAGCTCAGACCTCTCTCCCCCCTCTCTGTGGTTCTCTCCCACCCTCCCTGACATTCCGACACAGAGCCATTCTGGCCTAATTTGTTTGTATTTGTGCATTTTTTTTGTCAGCTTTCCCCACTTTATGCTTTGCCTGCTTTCTTTTCTCGCTCCCTCTCTATCATGCACCAGATTAGGTGGTTGGTTCCTCCTCTTTATGTCCCTTCAATCCAAAATAGATGATTAGAGTCATTCTGCAAGACAAATGTAACTTTTCTGGACGCTCTAAATCTGTTTAGGCACATTTAATAGTGTCAATTATTGTGGGGCCAGACGGGGGACTTGGGCCTTTCTGTAGTCAGGGCCCTTAATAACATTGGCTACAATGAGAAGCAGATGCTGACCCGCTTGGTCCCTTTGAAAAAAGACATTTGAGTAGCTCTGCTTCTAATTTATGAGCCCTCCTCCACATCTGGAATTCTTTATAATTAAAACATAAACCCCAAAGTTCTACTTCCACCTGTCAAACGTTGAGAAGATGAACATAGTAATGGGCTTCTCTTGTATTGGTGGAGAGATGGAGAGACTGGTTTTGCTTGTTCTTTTTTTTTTTTTTAAGGGAGGGAAAAGGGGCAATGAGGGGGTGCAACAAGAGCCCTTCTTTTGTGATTGTTTTGCTTTATGGCAGATTCTGGTGCACTGCATGATTCTGAGCTCTGTATGTTTAACCCAAACTGGTGGAAACACGTACATAAAGGTGAGACAGAAGCTTTCATATTAAAATCACACTGGTTTTGAAAGTGTACGATCTTATATTTACAGTCAAATCTTCTCAGGGTCAATTAAAGGTAAGAAAAACACGAACAGATCTTGTGCCACTTTTTCTTTTGAAGTCTTTTTTTCTCTTAAGAATCAGCTTCAAAGTAGTGTGAGACAAAAGCATTATAGCGAGACGGAAACAAAGACTTCCGATATCACACTTGGTGCGAACAGGAAGCATCACGCTCAAGATTTCCTTTCCATGTATTAGCAAGTAATGAAAGCAAAGAAATGGATTTGCTATGGCTGGTGAATAACATAATTGCCTGTAATAGGGTTTGTTCCAACAGATCAATAGGACCTACATGAGTGAGTGCCGAGTGTGTGCGTGCGCGTGTGTGTGTGTGTGTACGTGCCTGTGGAGGTGTGCGAGCGCAAAGCCTCTCAGACTTAAAGCTCCCTTCATTAAATCGAATTAAGATCCTGCACCCAGCAGATTAATTTTCTTTGTCTTTTTCTTCTCTTTTCTTCCTCTGCTCCCTCCTCCTCCTCACACCCTCCTTCTTTGGGGGGCAAGACAAAAGCAGCTGTGAGAGGGGCCGTCGAGCTTGTGGAGGTTGGAGAGTGCAGCTCGTGCAGTTAATCCTGCTGTGAGTATGGCCATGAGGACAGCATTCCTTCCATTTTCTCCGCTATTACCAGATCACCATAATTAAGTCTTCAGTGTTAACAGGGCAACCAGGCTCGAACACAGATCTGATCCACACCAGCTCCCTGTGGCTACTGCTCGAAATGGGGAGGGGGTCCAACAGGCTGAGCAGAGGAGGCAGGAGTGTCTGAGAATCTGCTCCCAGATGCACACCTGTAACACCTGCAATAATCATGGACATGTGAGCCAACATAAAAATGCAGCCAGACACATATTTTTTATTCCCAAAGTGAATGTCAGCATCCTGCAGGCATCATGCTCATGACAGTCCTCGCAAATCTTCCTCAGCACTCTCCTGAAGACAACAGCTCTGTTGCTACTGCCAGCTCATACTGTCAGCTATGATAAAGAGAGGCAATGTCGTCTGCAGGTGTTAGGCAGTTAAAACCAGACCAAAGTAGTTCCCAACAACGACATAAAATGCACAGCCTCAAAGGAGATGTAGGCGGGTGTTTTTTAACAGGGAGGAGGTTACACTGTTGTCCTGAGGGAGAGGAATGAGCACAGTGTGTGACAGGTTTGGGAAAAGAGCGCGGCAGCAGGGAGGAGAAAATGAGCTAAACAAGGTAGACTGTTAGTTGTGCACAAGAGGAAGGAGAAAGGGGGGAAAGTGGCAGAAAAAATGGGGTGAGAGGAGGGGGAGGGGGAGGCGAGAGAGGCGAGGGGGAAGCTACTACACAGGGAGGGAGAGGGAGCGAGAAAAAGGTGGGCCTCTTTGTGGATCATTGACAGATAATGGGCTCATTAGGCCAAACGTAGCTTAAAAAGGCTGCGGCTCTCTAAACAAACAGAACGGGCGCTGAGGAGACGGACTTAAGGCTCGACATGGATAGAGATATAATGAGGCCCTCCGCCCGCGTCCTGCAGAGCAAAGGGAAGCCTACCAACTGGCTGCCCGCTCAAATTCCCCAACAATCAGCCAACCGCACTTCAACCCAAGTTGCCCTCCTCTCCCTCACCAATGAACCTCCTCTGATCCTCTGTTAAACTTTGTTTCCATGCCTCTGAGGGTTTTTTTTCCCCTTATTTTAGTTTCAAAATATGCATGAATTTGAACAAAACTTTTTCTTCTCAGTTTTGGCTTTCTGTCTGCAATAAACCCTTCAAGCTTTTGAAAAATAGTCTCCCTAACTTCCTCTCGCCTTTTACCTTCCATGTGATCACTTATTCTAAATGTTGATATCACTTACTGATTCTTAGTAAGGACTCCCTCGGCAGCTCTAAAGTCTCTACAAGGACCGTTAACTGGTTATGAAGCAGTCTAAATTTAATTTACCCACCGGCCAATGAGGCCATCGACGAGAAGACTTACTATACTGTCTTTTACAATGCTGTTGTCAGCTGAAATGCCATGCAAATCGTCCTTCTTGTCTGACTTGTATCAATCGTTTTTTGAAGCAAAAATCAATTGTATCGATACGAAGGATTAGTGCCTTGTACTAAGCACGTCAAACATTGTTTTCTGAATGTATTTTTCACACTTACAATAGTTGTAAACGTTACTCCAGTTCATTCTTCGTCGTTCATGGCATGTGTATTGCTTCTGATAATAAGGGATCAAGGCAGGCAAGCACCAGGAGAATGAGAGATTTTCAGTTGATGTTTGCAGTCCACACAGATTAAATAGAGGCCTTGCACTGAACGTTTGTGTAGTTCAGTGTATCAGGTTTTTCCAGGTATTTACTTCCTCTACCACTGTATAGAAATTGGCATTTTCATTTCTTTTAGTTTTGGCAAAAAAAATGTCACTATGTCGATTTCTAGTCTTTGACACCTATCATATCATATCTCTCTAAATTAGCTCATATTGTTCTTGTATCGTATCACCAACCATGGATCATAATATGCATAGAATCATTGTTAAAAGATATCATTACACTCCTACTTTTTTACTATCTATGGTTAGAAGCAGAAGGATATTTTTCTTTAGATAATTTCAATATTTTGTGCTTATGGCCGGACTGGTATTGTGCTAATAAGTGATGTGTTTCTTTCACTCTCTTTCAAAACAAATATTGTGCCTGTCAACACCTTTCTGACAGTAAGCAGTACCACTTTTGTCCACATGCGCCACTGCTCGTATAGCAACTGCATGCGACTGTGTGTGAAACAGTCACAGTTTTAAACGTGTGTTCAGTTTTCTGAAACTGTTGCAGTCTGGGTCTTATTGCTAAAAGTCCTGGGTCTTTTTCACTCATCAGCTTTTGCCCTCGCTGTGAGCAATATGTGTTGCCACAGATAGATTTACATTGTGATTATTTGAAAACCCCTTGTTAACAAGCTGCTGTATGTGACAGTTGGGAGTAAGAGGTTTTAAACTGTGATCAAGTTGCATTGTCATACTTTGTCCAACAACAGATATCAGCTTTTGCTGTGATGCTCATTTTTGCGGTTTGCCAAAAGAATGAGGATGGAGAAGAACGTTTGTCGTTTTTCCTATTGTTGTGGGTTTTTTGATATGAAGAAAGATTTTTCCAAAAACACTATAGTGTGGATGCACATCATTTTGACACATAGAAGTTGTTTATGGATGTAGCCTGCCCCTTGTGGATAAAGTCATAATCACTATCACACTTTTCAACTCCACTTGCTCCACGCAGTGGCTCGACCCACACACCATCCCCCAGAGGCTTTGCTTATTTTGACTCACTGTAAAGCAAATCTGTTTGTTGATGAGTGGGAAATACTCATTTTGACTCATTGCATTAGATTAATTCTCGTTCACAAGAAAAAACCTGGAGTTATTCATTTTCTGTCACCTTATAAAACCAAATCAACATCATGTTGTGCCCTATCAGGCTGTGTTATTCACTCATTAGGCTTCGCAACCCTGCACTGTCTTCATCCCAAACTCTCCCAGGGGAGCAATATTGCAAAGGAAAACCCTCAAGTGATGCAAATAAAATGTTACAGAGAAGGCCGGAGAAATGTGAGCTGCAGCGTTTAATGCTTGTGGGGAAAGGATGCTGGTCCAACAAAGACGTTTGTGGGAAATTTGCCCTATTAAGCAGTTGGGATGTGAGTTGCATTACCAGAAGGGCAGTTGTGTTCACTCAGTTGCCGCTTACAGTAAAAAACCATCCCTACACAGCAACTGCTTTGGTGCATGACAAATTCCTTTAGAGGTCCAAATTGATATTGTATGACAGCATGTGCGATTGAAGTGCTCCACTGTAGCATACTATTAGGTACGATGGCTGAAAGCAATAACAGAGCAGTTCGCCTTGAACTCCTTTGTAATCAACTCGGGGAAACGTTAACACAAGGCACGGCCGTGCAACCATTGAAGCTGCCACGAGATTTATAGTGAGAAGAAGTAAAGAGGCTGCTGTCTGGTTCTCCAGGAAACCAAAATATCTTCCTCTCCTCTCCCATTACAAAATGTTTGCCTTTGTTTGCCTTTATTAATACCAATATATTACACTGGGAAAAGCATTACTTGGAAGGACAGAATAAAAAATGGAGGTATTGTAAGGGAGGCCGGGGCGGTTTCTGTTCATCTCCAGCTGCTTCCCTGCTCATCACGCTGAGAACTAACATGAAACACACTCACGCTACGGCCTCCTCTCACACACATCTGACATCCATTAAGGATACTGATGGAGGACCGAGCCTCTGAGGGGACTTGCGGTCCCATCTCTCAGCTCCTCTTCTAGAAAAGAAAGGAAGGGGGAGGACAAAAGGGATTGAAAAAAGGGGATATTTTTGACAGCTAGAAATTAGTGCAAACTTGGGCTACAGTGCAGGTTTTTCTTCTTTAGATGGGCACCCAACATCTTGGACATGTGCAAATATTTTTCAACCAAGATCATAAAAACATGCAATTTGGAGGACACATATGCAAAAAAATACCCTTTCTTGTCATGAGAACATACATTTTTAGCATATTTGACCCCCAGCAAGAATTCTCCTACTATTTATTTCTCATAACTCCATGGTCC
>JAQFJA010000007.1:10016407-10026672 GCA_029874485.1 Naso brachycentron
ATAATAATAATAACAATAATAATAATAATAATAATAATAATAATAATAATAATAATAATAATAATAATAATAATAATAATAATAAGCTACTCATTACAAGAAAACAACTGAAAAAACCTAAATATATTTCTTTCCCTGGTTGTCACAGCGGTAGTTTTGAAAAGTGTAGAGCAGATCTGTCTCGAAGGGTCCCCAGGCCATTCTGTAAAAACATTCCAAAGCCGTCTGTGGGATATGTCTATTCCCTGGGAACTTTTTCCTACTCGGATAAGTCAACCCTGACAGTGTGAAACATCATCTAAAAACATTGTGGATTGGCCCAACATATGTAGGTCTCCATGAAGGGCCACAGAGGTCCTAAGGGCAGAAAGCTCACCTTGTAAATGACAGGCAGATGTAAAGGAGAAAATGCACTCAGGGACAATGTACTCAGCATCACCTTTGTGCTTATATAGGGATGATCATCCATCCTGGAGGAGAGGGTAAAAAAAAAAGGCCAGTTAGTCTGAAAGCAGCACAGATGGGCAGCACAAACAAACTTTTTTCCAGAAATTAAATTATGTATTTGTTGTTTATTTAAGATATTTTTGGGGCTTTTGTGCCTCTATTATCTTGGATAGGACAGCTGAAGAATAGACAGGAAACAGGGGAGAGAGAGGGGGAATGACACGCAGCAAAGGGCCACAGGTGGAATCAAACCCGTGGCCGCTGCGATGAGGACACAGCCTCAATATATGGGGCGCCTGCTCTACCACCTGAGCCACTGGACGCCCCGTATAGGTTATTTAGCTCAATTTCAAACTGAACACGTAGAAACAGATAACGTGGCTTTGTCCAGGTAGTAACTGAATTTTCATACCGTCAGTTTAAAAACTCACGAATGAACATCTCATTTGCTTTTTATAGGCAATTACTGAAATGTAAAAACAAGTATCTGAGGTGTCACAAAAGCAGTAGCATTTCAATAATACCACAACAGCAGAGACAGACAAACTATTGAAGTTATTTCACACTCTGTGTGCGTGTGTGTGTGTGTGTGTGTGTGTGTGTAAAAGAGAGAGAAACAAAAAGAGAAAGAGGTAAAATAGCAACAGGTGCATGCCAGGGCCACACAAAACACAACATCAGCACAGTTTTCAAATAGACCCTATTATTACAATTGAGATCAAATGAAAAATGTATTTTTAACCTTTTTGCATCATATCTCTGGTCATAGCGTGCACCTATTTAATTCTGTATGCCCCCAAAATATTTTACAAAAATTACATTTGTTTGTATTCGTAAATAAAAGTCTGTCATTTTTTAATCCATGTGAAAAAAAAATCTGCCAGATTATTTTGTAGATAAGAACCAACCATCTTTCAACCAATCATATCGTGACATTACAGAGATGGAGACAGATAGAGAGAGGTCTAGATAGATATAGACAGATAGAGAGACCGACAGCTCTAGAAGGAAACAGATAGATCCGTAGCAACCCAGTAACCAAGTAACATCAACAGTCACTTTACCGGTACGGTAGGTGGTTAGCATCGCTAGCAATAGGATGGTGAAGCAGTGTTACATCTTGCCTCTACATCCTGTTTGAAGCCTTTTTACTCGGAAATACGTCACCACACAGCAGTTAAACACTATGGAAATACCACTTCAGGGCGTCTTGTCTTCAGAGGAGCACGAGGAGGCAAACACATCAGCGATGCAATGGTCCTCCTCACCCTCTGGACTGGGGCTGCAGAAAGAGCAACAGTCAAGTTAAATTAGACCACCATAGACCATCACACATTGTGGCATGGCTTATACAACTGACACTTCAGAAACAGCTGCCGATACTGCTAAAGCCAGTTCATATGAATATAAGAAAGAGTATTATAAACTATCAGTAGAGACTGCAGCAGGAAAATATCTCTCATTTTCTTCAAATTGAGACCACCAGGTCTGAAAAAAAAAAACAAGTCTGAATGGACTTGAACTTTTTCATTCTAATCTGTGTGAGCTGAACTTTGAGCTCACTCTTTTGAAGTGCGAACTTGCACAACACTGGCTGAGTGTGTAGACTGACGAGACGAGCATTAGGGGAAAATGAGCTGTGGAAGGTGTTTGTCTAAACAAGCTAACACTAGCTCCCTGTTTGATGTGCACAAAGCTGAGTGAGGGGAACATCACCCGGCTGTCTCCTCTGCTTGTTTGCTTCAACATGTTACCAGGCCACCCCACATGGACCCCCACACATGGACCCACAGCCCCGCAGACAAACAGAGGGATAAAGAGAGGGATAGTGTGAAAGAGAGGAAAGACACACCTCATTAATCTTCCTGGCACTTTCCACTCCACAGCTGTCTGTTTTACCAGCAAGTTTACTTTTACATGGAGGTGAAAGTGACTGTTACCCAAGCGGTCAGCTTTAAAATGCAAAATGTTCAACGTCACTCACAAGTAATAATTTACACTCTTTGTAATTTGCACCCCATCCTATTTTTCGTCTGTTAAAATCAAATTCCCTTCATGTTTGGACAAATAGTCTCTTGTCCTGGCTGGCATGTTAAGAACTGGGACTGGTCTATTATGATATGCTTTGAAGAGCACATCAAAACTTTCTTGTACAGTGAGACTGAATTTCCCTGATTCATTTTATTATCCAAAGATGTAAAGTGCTCAGACTCACTCACACAAAGTGGTTTTACTTCAATTAACAACTTCTGTCTGCAGATACAAACCAGGCAGGCAGACATGTACACATTATATCACGTTCTGACTTCCAAGAGTCTTGTCCTTCCTGTAAGGTTTCCAGGCAACCAGGAGAAACTCCAAGAAGTTACTGTTTCTGGTCGTAAACAGATTGTGTCCAAATTCAGGGGCGCATCCTCCGAAACAGCAGCCCAAGAAGACTTATGAAGGCCGAGTCGAAGCATTTGTTTAATGAGGTGGTCTGGTCTACATCGCACTTCCTGTTTTTCTCAACAACTGCTCCACATCTCATGATGCACTGTTCCTGTTGCCTAGCAAACACAACACATCAGTTAACCTATGTGCATGCAAAGAAGGAGCCCGAAATTTTTAGTATTTGTATTTTAGCTGCCCCTGTGACGCAATCAGTCTACAGATACAGCCTTCAGAGGATGCAGCGCCTGAATTTGGACACAGCTGGAGACGGGCACTCACCTCAAAATGACAAATTGTCGTTTTAACACTTTGATTTTCTAAAGATTAAACATGTTAATCGGTTAGCTGGGGTTGGCAACTTTGGAGAGAGCTCGGCTAGCTGTTTCCAGTCTTTATGCTAAGCTAAGCTAACCCTTTTCTGATCCCAACTTCAGTGCAGGATCATGAGAGTGGTATCAGCCTTCTCTTCCAAGTATTAGCAACAAAAGCAGACAACTGTATTTCACAAAATTTAAAACTGTCTTTTTAACTTTGCTTCTGTGCCACTCTTATCAGCTTGGGTTTTACCCTGAGTCAATTTCTTGCTTTTCAAATGAAATAACAAAAGTGATGGCAACACAGACACATGACAGACAATAGAATTCATTATTACGATGTCTCTCTCGTAAGAACACATTGTAATTAAAATACCATCACATGTAAAGGCTTATTATTCCCATCAAACTCATGTTTTCTCACACAAACAAACCCAGAGTGGTCAGGCAGCCCATCCCAGGCCAGGCTCCAGCGTGGAGGAATAACAGATTTGTAAATTGTCATGGGGGGGGTCTGAATGACAATGGGTCTGGCAGCCCTGGAGGAGATCGTTACAGGCAGCAGGACCAGGCAGCGGCTGCCGTGTGCTGGAGTCAACAGTCCCAATCATCCACCTGGAACCTGGAGCCCAGACAGCTGGGGGAAGGGTGGAGCCGCTGGCCTGACCCCGGCTACAGGCTGCAGTGACGGAGCAGCCCCAGCCCAGACGGATGAACCAGAGCTGTGATGTCTCTCTGCTCTAAGTCCCACCCTGTCGGTGACCTGCATGTGCCCCTCCCTTCCATTACAGTTGCCTAAAACCTGACTTGTTAAATTCCCCTCCATTTGCTCTCATCTTCTACTAGCTCCCTCTCTTCAGGAGCCTTTTGACCACACCCATATATCCCCACCTAAACTGCATGTGTTCCACTTTTAATCACCTCTGGATGCGAGTGTAGGTGGGGAGGAGGGGGTTGAAAACCACACATTACATCATGTATTTACTTATCCAGGGCAGCCAGCGAGTGACATGGAGAGTGGAGCTCGGGGTGAAAGGTGAAGGACTCAGGAGTAAATGAGTCATGACCAAAACCAGAGGGGTTGGGTTTTAGGGACAAGGTTGCTTAAACACCAAAAGGTACACAACACCTCCACAAAGACAATAACATGTCTGTGGTTGGAGCGTAAAAGCCCTAAAACATTTCACCTGGGGGTCGTGTGACTGCTGCAGACAAATTTCCAAACTAATCCTCAGAGGTTTCCCAGATGTAGGCCTACACGTCTTGAACATAACACCATAATGTTTCCCAGAATACAGAGTAAGCACTTTGAGATTATTTTCTATTAATGAAAACAATTAGGGGCTCAGAGTTTTTTGGCAACCTGCCAACTACTGTTTCAACATTTTTTCCTTCCTTGCAAGTGGAATTTGAACTCTCTAAATTGCTTCCCTTTAGTAACAATGCTGTAAACACCCTCCAATCCCCTCTCAGCCATCTGCCCATGGTCAACATCACCTCAGTAACTGCTAGTGACATGTGCCGCAGATCGGCCTTGTAGTGTTTCCAACCACCCCATCTTCGCAAGGTGGTGCAGCTCAGAGAGACGAAACAGACCTGGTGAAATCAATCAGCAGACTGTGCCAAATAGTGTGGGATTTCTTTCGGCAGCAGAGAGATCCTCCATCTTGAAATAGGTGGCCAAAGAAAGGGTGAAACAAAGGTAAAAAGAAAGATTGAGGGGATATTTTTGAAATAAGGGAAGCAAGAGTAAACATAACAAGGCCAAGAACAGAGATGGGTGGATGGACTTCAACTCATTCATCTCCCCATGTCCCAGCAACCCTTGCCTGTCTGTTGGAGCGGCAATGGCCCGCGCGGAGACATCAAGCACATTCCAAGAGTCGGCCCAATTACGGGCAGATGAGGGGCAGTTCTCTTTGTTTAAGAACAAAGCCAGAAGTGACACAACTGGTCTTTAAAGGGAGCTCTCACAGCCGCGGCTGGGGAGAGGGGGGCCCGGTGGGTTGGGGGTGGGGGTGGGGGTGGGGTGACCAGCTGGTTATAAATATCTATTTGGTCAGTTACTGGAAGGAAAATTTGCAGTTTGTTTGTCATCCACTCATCCAGGTGGTGGGCCTGGTGGTTGCAAAACATCAGAGCAGGGAGAGAAAGAAAAAGAAAGAGAGAGAGAGCGAGAGAGAGAGGCCAACCTGTCTGGGTTTGACTGCCAGAAATGAGGAATTTGACTAATTCTTATATGAAAGCCACATGTCATCCTCCAGTGTAAACCTGCAGAGAGAGAAAGCTCTTGGCAAGATCTCATTGCATACTTAACCCAGTAATTATTCTGGCCATACGGATTAGATATTACTGCAATGAGAATTAGTCTTGCACTCATAAGTACGCAATGTTAGAGCAATTTTTAATGACGATCATCTGGCAAATGCTAACATACAGCGTTCGTGTTGAGTTGACTGGGCTGGAGGACATTCTCCACAGAGTAAGTGATAATCATTAAAGAATAATTAAAAAGTTTTACATCTTAAATTTTGCTTGGTTTTGACCACAGATTGTTCTGTTCTACAACCCAAATTATGAAATGCAAATAGAAACATGTGGGCAGAGGACTGTGAATAATTGTTGCAGTCACTCAAATTGTCCTGCTTTTAGTTTATCATTTAAGTATCACTCATTCCCAAAGGGCTATAAGGGTGCAGAAAATTTATTTGTAAAAAGTGAACAGCAGCTGCATAACATTTAAATTTTCAAAGTTTTTTTTTTCCCATCTTAAAACAAGTTTTAAGTGGGCAAAACTATCAAAAGATCTGCAGAAGCATCGTAAAACATTTGTGCAGAATAATCTACTACTTAACCCATCAAAGAACTGTACCAGTGTATTTTTGACTTCTCACCATTAGCAGAGATCGCCGCATCTTGTTGCTGTTAAAATTCGACCATGTGTATTATTTAGCAAATCTCAGACTGCATTTTTTAACCCCATTCACGCCATTTATACTAAAACAGTGTATAGAAACACTATAGGACACAAGGTAGCTGCTAGGTATAGATAATTCACCCTTCTAAAGAGAACGTCTGTGCTTTTTTTGGTCAAAAATCGCTGAGTGAGAGGAAGAGGCAAGCTGGAAGCCGTGGAGACAAAAGTTATTACGCCTGGAAAAATAGTTCCCTGCAAGTGCTGCCTTCCTAGCTTAATTAGCGTCACACATTTTCTGGTACTTTCTGTAATGTTTGTTGAATATAGACAAAATGTAAACACATGATATCTCACAGATAAAGGTTCTTTGGGAAAAATGGGTGGGGTTTATATAACCTATGTGGCCAATGTTGACAAAAGACGATGGCATGTAGTAGCACTGGTATGCTCCTTTAAGTGAATCTTGATTCACAATGCTCATATTTTAAGCTACGGCTCACAAAGTGCAATTCAGAGCTGGCTGCCACGTTGCTGGTGCTTTATGCAGCCTTTGCCCTCCTGGGAGGAGAAGACAGGGATTTTTGAGCAAACCAAAATCAATAGCTATCTAAAGGGGGCGAATCAAATGACATTAATCTTCTGGATCCACCAGCAATTCTCCCTGTAATTAATCAACGCTTTAAAAATGGAGAAATTTGGTAATTAATCTTTAATTCTCTAATGGAACGTACACACACAGAGGCAAAAAAGCAGCTAACAGTTCGGCTAAGTAACACCAGCTCAGAGCTTATTCAATACAAGTCTAATGAGGTCTATTATGAGCCACACATGGTCTTTATGAAGCAGCCGAGTGTGCAGGAAGAGAGGTGGAGGGTACGAGTCATTATGCTCAGCATTTTGCTCAAATGTACAATTGTGGAGAGAGACGTCATCAATCAGAACGGCTCAGCTGCTCCCCCATGGAGATTATTTGTCCCTAAAAAACAAAAAGCACCCATGCTTAAAGATCATCATACGTCCCATGGCGTTCTATGAACTTTAACTGAACTTAAGTGTGGTGTTCAAAGTTTTTGCCCATTTGGTGATTCTCCCCCTTGTTTCTGCAAATGAGCGATCCGCCGCTCCGTCCGAAACGAGGCTGCAGCGGCCTTTCCACACGAGATCACACACACAGTTCACTCTGCATTTGTGTAAGCTTTATCAAACAGGTGAATCCACCGTGGCACCGACTCAGCGAGAGCCCGAACAAAAAACACTACAGAAGAGAAATCAGTCAAGCCTGTCGCATTGACCTACTTGACAGCGGCTGTGTGAGCCCAACAGTGAGAGCTCGAGAAGTCAGTGTCTGTCTTTTTCTTCCTCGCCGTCTCCTCCTCCTCTTCTCCCTCCTGTGTTTTGCTGCATTTTGTAAATCACAACATGTACTAAAGCAGCAGAAAGGCACCGACTAAATAAATCCATTACCATAAAGGACAAGTGGCATTTCGCTTTGAATAGAAATCAATTTCACGAGTCTAATTAAATACCACAGCTCCTATTTTGTTCATTTAGGAATCAAATTAGAAGCATTTAGGTTGAAAGAGAGCAACTCTTTGAGACAATATCTCGCTGACTGCAAGGAAAAGATGGAGAAGTTGCCAAGGGCGCCACTGAAAGCGAGTTGGCAAAACAAGACGCTGCGCAGTTGAGCAACCTTTTACACCTCTGCCATCTCATTTTCAACTCTTACAGTAAATAAATAAACAACTTGTGTGCCTGATACTGTACTCCAAAGACAGTTAAAGTAGTGAGTCACGGTTCAAATAATAAATATAATCTGACTTGGCCTCAAGTGGATCTACATTAATACTGGAAATATCCAGACAGAAATAGTGCAACACACTGGTGGCTGCTCATAAGCTCTTGCTGTCACTCATACCACTGCCATGGTAACTGTTGGTAGGGCTAAAAACCCCCCCATTAAGTAACATTCCAGCTGAACATGTGAGGAAAAATGTTAGTTATGCTTTCTCTCTTTTTTCTCCACTCTACCTGGATGACTTGAAGCGCAGCGCTACATGTGTGACACAGTTTGCAGAGTGATTTAGTGATGCAGAGTGATGCAGAGTGAATAAGCCTCCAGGCAGTGGATGTGGGAGTTGAGTCCTACAGTTTGTTTGCGTTTCATGCTACTTTAGGACTTCTCACTGTAGCGCTGGCATTTTCTGAGTTTCACACAAGCCGGATCCAACAGATACATTTCACACAACACCAAAGTTTTGTTTGCAGCTAATTTGCAACTTAGTTTCTTTCAATCTGTATCAATAATGTAAGCAGAATGCATGAAGACGAACAGTGCCGTGTCTGTGCATCACAATGAGCTCTAGTCAGAGAATGTTTATGCTAGCTTAGCATTAAATCAGCTAGCCATGTGCATATCAACACCTTAAAAACATATTTCTGACTAAACAGCAGTGTGTTTTCTGTCTGTTTCATGGTGACACCTGGGTGCAGTGAGTTTATGCAGCATTCTGAAGTTGTTGTTTTTTTTCCAAAGAGAGGTTGCCATGTTTACCACTATTTGAGACCACTTTGCTCACCTAATTACAGTATCTGGCAACCCGCCTTAAGAGCTAGAGACACACAAAAATACAAACTAAAATTGCTTCCACGTCTGAGAAGATTGATGACACCTTTTAAGTTTGTGCAAGTTTGGATTTCAAGTATGAAGCTAGAGTCAGGAGTTAGTCTAGCTTAGCATGAAGTCTTGAGGCAGAAGGAAACCATTTGTTTAACTTTGTACAAGGTTTAAAGAGTGCCAAGTATCATCTCCAAATTGGTCTAATTACCATATTTTATCGTGTTAATTTAAGTAATCCAAAAAAAAGACAGAGAGAGAGAAATGCAGAGAGCAATTTGTGGTTTTATAGGGAGTTATGTACTGATACAAGTTATGATGTCTGGATGCCACAGCCTTATCATCACAATAAGGTTGCCAGGTTGAAGTGTCATGTACCAAGACCCAAACCAGAACCTTTGCCTACTGGCTGCATCTGTAACCCGAGCCATAGCCGGAGATGCTGCCAATAACTAACTGCTTTTTGGCAAGAAATAGCCTAAGCCCTTGAGGTTTGACTGGTTATGAAATGACGTACGATGTAGAGAAATATGATCTCAGTAGAGTGACGGCAATACATTCCTCTATAACTTCAGTAGTCAGTTTATCTGGATTCAGAGGGTTCAAAGGGAAGAAGAAAGGAGTAAAAGATGCTTTATATAAGAAGATGGAGACAAATAGAATTCCCCAGCTAGCAGCGTTAGCAAAACTGTTAAGGAAGGACAACAATCTCCAGCTGAAAAGGTTTACGGACAAAATCGACTAAACCAACCAAAGGACTAGGGAGGTTAAAGAGAGGACTGAAGCATCCTAAGCTTAAAAAGTGGATATAAATATATAAATAAAATATATAAATAAAATATTTGCAGTTTAAACCTTAAACTAAGGATATTTCCGATTATAAATAATGTTCTCCAGCATTATTATGATGAACGGTGCAGTCCAGAGAGATGGAGCTCATTGCTGATGTCGCTGCTGGCTGAAACAACGGGAGTGCATAGGCACTCCAACAATTCAATGAAAAACACAATAAACTCTTTTTTTAAAAGACGTAAAACTCATAAAATGTTTAGTGGTGTCGTCCATGTACCAACGCTAAAACACAAAGTTGAACGACAGCATATAACCCCAAACGGCTCTTTTAGCTGTTTCAGAAAACAAACACCTGTGTCCGGGTCATATGCTGTTGTTTAACTTTGTGTTTTAGTGTCGGTACATGAGAGGACACCAACAAACATTAAGTGAGTTACATGTCTTTTAAAATGAGCATTTATTGTGTTTTCAACTGATTGTCAAAGAGCTCCAGCTCTTAGGACTGTGCCCTTCATCATAATAATGCGTTAGAACATTGTACATGATCATAAACATCCTTCGTACAAGGCTAAATGTGCAAAAAAACAAACTTCTTTAAGATTCTCCTGCAGTACAAACTGACTGACTCTGAGGAGTGTTTCAGACCAGGCAAAATCTCAATCCACAAAGTAAAAGATGGTTATGTCAATGATTTCTTCCATTAAGACTATATCGAGGGAAAATTTAGAACTTGCTGCTTTTGATT
>JAQFJA010000007.1:10026772-10037544 GCA_029874485.1 Naso brachycentron
CACAAAATGACAAGAAAGGAAGTAACACACTTTACACATGTTATTATTTTTAAAAAGAAAATTACAAACAAACACCTTTTGTCTGATACACTCGACTCTAGCTGTCTTTGTAATATTTTTCTTAGAACTTCCACTGATAATTTTGTGTATGAAGGCATTAATGTCCCCAGAAGCATAAACCGTCTTTTAACATTTTTATGTGGATTTGATGGGTCATTTTTAATTCATGACTCATATTTCTTTGCAGGAGCATACCAGATTCTTTTTGACATGTCACCATTAGCAGAGATTGCCCCACCTTCTACAAATATAGTTGTTCAAATGTGACCATGTGTTTACTTTAGTCCACGTCAGACTGCATTTTTAAAGCCCATTCACTGCCATTCATGTTGAAACAGGGTATCGAAACACTAGAGGACATGTAAAATTTGCTAGGTATAGGTAATTCACCCTTCTAAAGCGAACGTCTGTGTTTATTTGGTCAAAAATCGCTGAGCAAGAAAGAGAGGGGAGCTGTTGGAATGAAAATTATTACGCCTGCATGGAAAAATAGTTTTGTTACAAGTGTTGCCTTATAGCTCACATTTTAGCAGGAAGACGGACTTTGATACAGATGTTCTATTTAATGTTGTCACACATTTTCAGGTACTTTTTTGTAACATTTATTGAATAAAGACGAAATGCTGCAAAAGGTCGATATTGACAAAGGACAGTGACATGTAGGAACACTGGCATGGTCCTGTAAGACCAGCATTTTCCAAAACTGAAGCTGCTTCCACATTATGCAGCCCTCACAAAACCCAAAGCTCATCCAGAAGCAGTGTCTTGTTGTGAAAGAGCAGATTTTTACTACTACCTTTCAAGCCTACTGGGGGTGTGAATCTGATACTAAAAACACTGATTTTGGGTGGAGTAACACTTTAATAACGCACATTGTGCAAGTGGTCGTTGATGGCCAGAAGCATGGAGAATTGGACTGCAGAGGGGCGGGATGAGTTTAAAGTTTAATTCCCACTCTGCAGTAAATTAGAACACAGCAGGGTAATGTCTGTTTATCCCAAATACAGCTGCCTGGGCCTCTCTCCTATCCCTCTCCTTCTCTCCCCACGGACCACACCACAGCCCCAGGATCACCTGGACCAGCAGTACACACACAAATGGTGCTACACAAAACACGCATTATGCAAACACATGCACTTGCATAAACAAACAAACCAGCACATGCATGCATATGGCACAGATTCAAGCGCAAACTCACACTGTTCTCAAGCATTCACACACAAAGATGTAAACAGATACATCACAAGTAGATTTTGGAGTTCAATGACACCAATGAACTTAAACTTGGAGGCAATTACTTTGTGGCTATTTGCTTCATTTTGGTTTTAATAACAGGGAATGGCTCTATCTGTCTACACTGTATCAAGTATCAGAGTAGCCAATTTTTATGGAAAATTGTCTTTAAGAAAGACCTTACATTGAGATTGTGTTAAAAATGCATTTGTTTTGCTCTATTTAATTTTGAGCCAACAGCAAAGTGAGACGTGACATTGCTTTGGACATTTCCTGGTATGTTGTCCACCCTTGTGACTCAAATCTGTACAGTAGTTTGTAATGTGTGTGGTTTTTTTTTACAAGTTAAACTCATTTATTCCTCCCAACACCCCAGCTGGTTATGCTTTTTATTTCGAACAACCTTTATTATTAAAAGGTCTTTGCTGCCCTCTAGTGGGACCTAAAGTCATTGCATGCCTTAAGAGCGATAGCCATTAATAGGTTTTTGTCTCCATCTAGTGCTTAGTAAGAGAAATGCATTTTATGACCAGAGGGAAGAGGGGGGAAAAAACATGCCGTCATGTTTGGCCATTTCTACGTGCGCGTTCACGAAGGAACCTGTGATCGATGCGTCAGCTGTCAAGCTGTACACGCGCATACTACATTGCTGTGTGTCTCTATGTTCTCTATGCAGGATTTGTTTGGACAACGAATGAATCAGAATTTCCACAGAAACCGCAACACTGAAAGTGTGGTGACTTCGATATTACTCATATCAAGCTGGACTAAAGTGACTCGGTGACGGTGAAGTGGTTTGACAGAGGTTACTATTAGTTTGAGGAGGGAAAAGGTTGAACAGGTTTTCCGGCTTCAACGGTGCAGACTTGCTAATAGGCTAGCACCGGAGTTCTCCAACCGGCTTCGTTAGCTTAGCTAGCTAGCAAGTTAACGACCCGATGTAGCGACAGTCGCGGTGCACTCAAGGAAATGCGGTGGAAGCTTGTTTCTCGAGGTCTTTAATTTTGTTTAAATTTAAATTTTAGAACTGATTAGTATGACTTCTTGTAACGGCCGATGCGAACTAGTGAGAGCTTTGTTCACGTGAAGTGACAGAGGTAACGTTAACGTTAAGTGAGGGTTGGTTGCTCGGATAGTTATGAGCAATTTCAACATCAACGTTGCATCAAAAACCTCCACACTGAGCTCGCCTTTGAGTACCGACGGTAAAGGTTCACCGGTCAGCGTCGACGCTGCCAACAACAACAAGGAGTGGGAATTTGGAAGCGATGTGTTTTCGTGCTGTCACGAGATGAGTCCCATGGCGGATGCAATGCAGGCAGGGATGTCCTCGGTGCAGTCGGGACTGGACGGACACCTGCCGCTTCTACACGCCAGGCACCACCGCACACAGGACGGCTTGTTGTTGGACCTGGGCTCCCCGACGGGCTACCTCGACAGCAGCCCTCTGGAGTACAGCGACAACGACGGGAACAACGCTGGTCCGTTGTTCGAGAGGAGAAAGAGGTCGCGATCCAACAGCTCCAGGCACCGATACAGCGAGGTGGTCACGGAGCTTGGTCCGGAGGAGGTGCGGTGGTTTTACAAAGAGGACAAGAAAACTTGGAAGCCCTTTGTCGGGCATGACTCACTTAAAATTGAGCGTATGTTTCGGAAATACTGTGAGCTGAACCCTAAAGCAGCGGGCTCTCAGGTCAGCGGTGGCGAGAAAGAGTGCAGTAATAACGGCGTGGAGAGCAGAGGGCTGAACGGTGCAGTGCCGGTGGAGACGAGGACCAGCTGTGTGCACGAAGGCCGGAGCTCCCTGGACACATCCACCGTGTCCTCAGAGGACAGGGACCCTGACAGCATTGAAATCAACATTGAGCCTGTTTGTGTCCGCGGAGGGCTCTATGAGGTGGATATTAAAGAGAGGGAGTGCAGTCCTGTTTACTGGAAGCGTGAGTATCATGAAAACAGTGATCAAAGTCTTTTTTAAGTCATATTTCAGTCTTAAATACTGTTGTCCTTGTGCTGGCAGATGTCACTAACAGAATCAATGAGTGTGTGTACACAAAAACTTAATCTTTCCTATACCTCATATATACTTCATACTCTGCTCTATACATACATATTAATGACCCACTCCACAGCAACTCAAAAGTCTGATGTGTATCACTCAGAGACCCATACAAACAGACAGCTGATTATTCATCCACTCAAGTTACTTGCTGAGTCCTGCATTGTTTTGCAGTTTCCTCACTGGCCAAGTAATTACCTTGCTTGGTCATTTGGGGACATCTTAACAACCATGGGCTCGGCTGATCTGTGCTAAGTAATTCATGGATATTATCCAGGAAAAGGCAGTAAACAAATGAAGGCTGTCACCATAGAAGCATCAAAACCTGACAGTCACGGCTCTTTTGAACTTCAACGCCAAGAGGCATCTAGAGAGGCAGTCAAATTTTCTTGTTATTCATGCTGTGGGTGTAAGTCCTCTGTTGTCAACTCAAACCCTTGCTGTACCTTTTCAGTTTTACTCATACAACTGTTAATGTTGTGTCATGTTAACATTAAAGACAGAGATGAGCTACACTGAGGATGGAAGCTAACACAGGAGGAGATTATTTAAAAAGTAATCAAAAGCAGCCCAGGAGGAGAGTGAAAGGCCAGTTCATGTAATAAGAGATGTGGAGGGGAGGGTTTGTTGACATACTGTAATCCAGGAGGGAAAACATCCATAAAAATATTTTTCAAAGTTTGGGAATATGTTTTGGCACGCACATGTCATAGCTTCATGTTCTTATAACATGTATATATAGCAAAAAAGGTGAAAAGATCAATTCCACTCATGAAGATTTATCTTCAGACTCATCTTCTCTGACCAGACTTGAACAAATATGTGAATGGTGCCTACTGTGAGCCTCTGTCAGCGTGTCTTTCATGTGTGGTGGGCCTCTCTGTCTGCAAGTAAGAGTGTGCTCTTATGTTTTTGTATTTGATCAGATGAGTGGTTTCACTCACTGTGCAGAAAGGGCCCTGGCTTGCTCAAAGTATGCCCATCTTCAAAACGGGCTTTACACTGTTGTTCACCCCCACCAGAGATTCAGTTAATGAGACTCAAGACTGTAATCAAAACTGGCCTCGCTCCATCCTCCTCTGAGACTTGGCCCTCCTGGATTTTTCAAGACTTGCTGGAAATCAGTTTACAACATCCTAAGTCATTCTGAAAGGCGAAGTGATGCCTTCTAGGAAGTGTCAGTGGCAGATTTTTCGATTAGTCATCAAAATGCATTGTGTGCATCCTCAAGCTCTATCAGATTTGAAGTAATTTGTGGAGCTGGATTTTGTAAAAAGTATTTTAACTTTTTTTCCTGGCTTCGACAGGAGGTTATGCCATTCAACTGAAATGTGCATGCATGTGCATTAAAAATGAGGTATCCATTAGAGGCACCAGATCTTCATGAGGAACCTTTTAACACATGACTTATTAGGCTTAAGGCCAAGAGGCTGGCTCTAAAATGTACATCCCTACATTCATCCTTGTTGGGGGTTTTTTTTTATTGCCTTGCAGAGCAAGACCATATCCCAGTCATGAGAGGCCAGTGGTTTATCGACGGTACCTGGCTCCCGTTGGAGGAAGAGGAAAGCGACCTCATCGAGCAGGAGCACCTGAACCATTTCCGTGGGCAACAAATGCAGGACACCTTCGAGACAGACTTGGTGGTCAGCACAGTCGATAGCAAAGATGGTGAGAGAATGGAAAGAGGAAGAGTAGAGGAATAAGAATGTTTCTGACTTAAACTTTGTGACAGAAGCCCCCAAAACAGCATTAAATCATCCACTTTGGTTTGATTATTTGATTATCGATTATGATTAGAATGAGACTGAATGTTGTGATGGAGTCAAAGAGTGTTTTCTGTTGAAACAGAAAGTCAAAACATTATTGCTCACTCACCAACACACAAAACACTGTATACGTCTTTTTTGCTGCATTCACCAACACTGCAGCATCTTTATTCCAGGCAGGCAGCATCTTGTAAAAGAACACCTTTATAGTGCTGTGTAAGGGCAGTGAGGAACTTAAATGGTCCCATAGGCATAGTTAGTAATAACTTCAGTTAAATAGTAAAGTCAGGGTTTGACATAAAGCCAGAAGAAAGTCATTGTGAGTCATAAATGGTGAAAGACGTGACAGCCCTGCCTGCTGTAGTATCGACGCACAGTCAAGAGAAATGAATGGCACAGGTGCCTCCATTCATGGGAGCGCAGTTTTTGTCATGTCAAACTCTCAATGTAAAGCAGGCGCAGCTCGTACATTCTGGCACGTTCCCGTCGCAGGGGCCGGCTCGGGCGAAATGTCGCAGGATTTAGCTGTGAAAGGCAATAAGAAAGAGGTCCTTTGATTCAGCAGTCTCCTTAAGGCAGCCAGATCCACAGGACCTTCACTGGTGATGAATGTGTGGGTGTGTGAATGTGGCAGCTAAACAGAGAGAAGCAGACAGGGAAGAGATGCAGCAACTGTTGAGGAGAGGGTGCAAATGTTTAGTCTATATTATAAAAGCTAAGCCAAATAATGTGTGAGGAGCCATCGTCACAAAGCTAATCTGGAACATTTGGTCCAAATTTTCAATTGTCTGCCTGAAACAATGAATAGCAGTTCGTTTTATAAGTTAGTCTTATTTCCTGTAACCCTATGATTGGTTGCATTGTATGTGTTTAGTACAGTGCATTGTTGCTGACATATCAAGACTCTGTTACCCTTCTTTAGTCAGAATAAATTGGCACCTATAAATAAAGACACCAACAGAGCAGAGTGGCATGATTACACAAGGTTGATCAGTCTTGCGTTGTCACTCCTTGTGTCATCTACTCTTGGCTACCGGCACTTTCCTGGGCTGAATCACAGAGAGTTTCGAGACAAAAGTGGAAGGTCACTCCACAAGCATTTGTGTACATGTACACACGAACACTCAAAAGCTGTACATGAAGTATGTATGTAAACAGTCACAGAGGACAGAGGGGTCATGGTGAGATTATCTGCAAGCAGGGTATGTGATTCAGTATATATAGTGCAAGGTCAAAATTGGTTGTGTGACACTTGGAGGCCCCTCCATGGCACACGACACAGATCATATGATCATGGCTTGTTCCCTTGGTGAGCTGTAGTGCTGCAAGAGTGATTAGGTTTATTAAACTCCACCTACCATATCATGTTGTGAGAAATATATACCCTTTCACATTGTTTTAAATTATTTAATTGCAAAATACCACCTAGCTGTATTTGCTCACATTCTTATTATTTCCTTAAAAGCATGGATCTTGAAATATTATCGAGCATCTGTTTGAAACCCTCCTGCTGATTTTGTTGGCAGGTTGTTTCAACTCCTATATTTAGCAGAGTGTTAGCGAATGAGAGATCTTGCTAATTCACCTTCTTTCAGTCTTTATCTGCAGTGAGCCTTTACAGTAGTGCATTTTATCTCAGAGGTAATAATCTGAGGCACTTAGAGCTGCAAGCCAGCTACCTTGAACTACATTACAATAGATAAATGGTTCATAAACCCAATGAGCTGCGCTCTGACATTACTGCAGTACACACATTTCTCCTACCATCTCTCCCCCTCCCTGTCTATCGTGTTTTCCGTCTCCATTCTTTCTCCCTGTGCTTGAGTAGCTCACTGACACTTTCGGTTAGTAAAGCAGGAGACATGTAAGAAATACCGGCATGCAATGTATGTAGGCATAACATCACAATGTATGCAGGACTACTGTGCGTGAATATCCTGTTCTTTCATGATGCAAATGTACTTTTCTGCTTATTCTTCTTGAATCGTAAGACAAAATTAGAAGTAGCATCACTTAATGAATGACACAGTGTATTCTGCTAAAGAAAGATCAATAGTCAGCTTTGATGCTGTATTGTCATAAATGAATGGTCGTAATTTTCACAGTAGTTCTTTCTAAATGTACCCCCATACCTTCCTGAATTTCACCAGGGTATACGGTATATGATGGTATTTGTGCTTTGGGTCAGAAGTCATCAAGCCAAATATACTAATGACTACATTTTAGCTGAGCAACACCGCAGTAACAAGAAAACAGTCACAACACGCCATTTGGAAAGTTTATCTGCTACATTTATGTTTCAAATCTTTTTTTAAATTTTTTGATCTAGAAAGGAAATAAAAGGTGACCAAACCTTTAAAAAAGGACTTCAGTTTGTCATTTAAAGTAGATCTTATTCTTATCTGTTACATATACAGTTTGCGTTGTCATTAGTTACACTAAAGCCACACTATGAGCGTCTGTCATTGTTTTTTTTTTAATTTACACAAACGAAGTAACTATTGAGACAGTAACTTGTAGCTTGTAGCACAGTAGCCATTTCCTCTGGTAGGCTCGACTTCATGCTGCGGCTGTGTCAGACCAGAGGCTGCAGTGACTCACTATCCGCCTCTACTACCATGCATATCAGTTTAATAGAAAAGGGAGCGCCTGTATAATTAACAGTATTGAAAATCAATCCGTTTGGGATTTCTTAATGCCCTGGTATACCGTAAGATCTCAATACCGACCAAGCCTAGATTTTATTTGTCTTTTAATGTTTTTATTTCCTTCAGCCAACTCTGATAGAGAAGATTTTTTCTTGCCAATGTGGTGCCAGTTGCAATGTCCAGGCCAGACTGAGGAAATGTTGTCTTACCTATCTATTCACTTCGGTCTTTTCTGATTTGTGTGTGCGTGTGTGTGTAGGTATAGGGCAGTAAGCCCATGAGGGAAAATATAGGGTGTGTCCCAGTGTGTCAGGCCTCTTAGACGCCAAAGAAAAACAAAGCCAGCAGGCTGAGCGCTGTGTCATTTGTCAGCAAACATTTTTGTATGTTTAAGGAAGGAATGGCAAGGTAAACACATGCTTGTACATATATTCAGCTGCATTTTCATTTAACCAGCACATGAAGCTGAATAGAAATTTCAGTTTTTCATGATTTGATGCTGCAGTAAGGCCTCGGTTGAACTCAAAGTCCTAAAGTACGGTCTTAACCCCTTAGGAATGTTATGCACTGCATATTGTCACAGATTAATTGATCCTCACTATATCCGTATGAGGTTTATGTGCATAGTAGATATTCCAGTCATTAAGAAGCACCTATTTGGATCCATCAGTGCTGTAATGCAGAGATGCAAGATAGACTTCTAATAGCCTTTACTGCAAACAAGCTTCCTGTGCACTCAGCAGGTCTCTCCCCCTATTCAGCCTTTCACCTCTGCTGAGGAGACACTGCTGACATTTGCAAGTCTGTGTTATCATGGAAAAAGAGATTTAGTCAAATCTAAGCTGAAACTCATGGCTGATTTGATTAACAAATGCCGAGGAAGTCTTTTAAATGTCAGATCAGGGCAACCATTTATGTCTAATTCAGTGATGTAATGAGCATAATGCTGCTGTTAGTTTGATATGAGTTTTTATTAATATTTAATGATTTCCGAGCACAGTCATCTGGACCTTGGAAGTTTACCAATACAACAAATATATACCAGTAATTTTGACATATTATTTTGCACCAGGGTTTACATTTGTAAGGTGCTGTTTGTATTGTTGAGAGTATAGCAAACTTGTTTTTTTTGTCTATTTTAGACCAAATTTTGAAGAGGATGATAACATTTCCCGTGGTTGCCATCAAACCTCATCATCACAATCATTCTTTTTTTTCTTGGGAAGAACAGCTTCTCTAATAAGTCTTGGATTAAAATTACTGGAAGAAAACATTTTGTAGTTGGGGTAATTACCACAAAAAACAGGTTTAATATTCAATCATTAGTACTTGTGGAAACAAACACAAATACTAATGATTTGTAACCAATAAAGACTCTAGTTACTGGAACATTCAGACTAATAATACAACACAGGATCTGACTGGTTCCAAGTCTGACTCCTATAAATCTCTTTGTATATTTGTAATCTGGATGGTCCCCCATCTAGGAATGAAATGTAACCTCAGTTCTAATAAAACATTTCTAATATACAAATATAATGTGGAACAATGGAAGCATAAATACTACTATTGCTTGATTCTGTCAGACACTGGTTTTGTGCTGTTTATTTGTGTTTCACTTCTTTGCTAAAGGTCTGTAAGTGTTCACTAATAGGTTTTGTGCCAATTAATATACAATATAGAGGTATAACATACGTAGAAATTTCCAATTTCAAGCAAATTGTTAGCTTTATAACATGTGTGGTCTTCACAGTTGAGGTAGTAGATTTCTTGTAATGAGTGTGAAACAGATGCTACCTCAGTCATCTTAGGCTCATGTCAAGCAGCGCTGCATTTTCAGCTGTAGGCTTTCACTAACTCTTCTGTTACTGAGGCCTTGTTTGAGGCTACTTTCAGGATATCTATGGCCACCAGTAACCATTACAGATTCTGTGTCGCAGGCCTTGAAGTGGTAAGCTGATAGCAGCGCTACTTGATAGATTGGCCTGTTCAAGAGTGATGACAGCGGTAGCCTGTGTGACTGACATCAGGGTAATGGCCGTTACTCATTCTCTCTTGGTTGTTAGTTGTTCTCTCCCACATGCCCCCTTTCTACCTCCCTTTTCTGTTCAAATGGAGTGGATATCAGACGAGTGCTAAAACTACATGTCACAAGCGCAAACGCTGCCAAGGTACTGTAAAACGCCAAGTTCTTCTTTGTTTTATTTCTGCTGTTGTAGAGTTGCTAGCTTGTGTCCTCTCTCCTAGTAGATTCTAGGTCCTTATTTAACTAGTCTTGTCTTTACTGTTGTGGTTCAGACCAGTTCGGTCTGATATTTAGAACTAGACCTAGGCTCAGTTAGAAATGGTTGTATGAAAATGGATTTGGGCTGCTCTGCTACTTCTCCATTGCATCCTTAACTGGGCCTAGTTGCTAGAACTTCTCCTTGTGTGCTGTGACCCAGAGTTTGGTACTTCTGCTGTTGCTGCTTTTTGAGGAAACCTTTGCATCTGTCTCTCATGTCCTTGTTGGGATAGTGAGTAGACGTTACTTGAGCAAGACCCCTTAAACTAGTGGATGTGAAATAAACAAGCTGGTCCTCAAAAAGCCACCCTTCTTTACCCATTTTTATCCCTTCTAGCCCTGTCTCACTTTCTCTCTCATTGCTTTCTTTCTCTCATCCCTTCCGGCAGTATGACCATTATTAATGAACCACCATCACCAGCTCTCGCTCTCGGGGCAGTGAACAAAGCTCTCTGTTGAGTGCAAAGCACAAGTGATGAGCTAAACAGAGAAGCTATTGTGGCCCTTACTATAGCCTCTTAACATGGTGTGTAGTGTTGCCCTCTTAGAGGTCCATCACTGTCCTAGTTCTGGGTGTATTGACCCTCATCAAATATGCTGAACAGAGACGTCTCAGGGTGTGTGTACTCATCTCATTGTAAATTCAAGCGGCCATTGTCCTAAAGCTTCCATAGACCTGATCAGAGACGGAATCTGTGATTTTCCTGATGGGATTGAAA
>JAQFJA010000007.1:10054406-10065164 GCA_029874485.1 Naso brachycentron
TTGGAAAAAGTGGTATTTTTCTTTCAATAAATATTTTGTGAAAAGTTGTTTTATTTCCATTATTTTAAATTTCAGAGGTCAATACTGCACATTTTATGACTTGTTGCATTCCAGAGTGAGATCTAACGTCACATAAAATATTTATAATAATGTTTTATGTTTATTTTTAAACCCCAAAGAGTATTTAATGCCGTAACCTCACCCAGATCAGCCTCACTACCCTTAAATGCCCTTTAATATACGTGATGTGTCAGGAAGGAAAGTAAATATCTGTGTGCCTTGGCTAATTTCTACACGTCTAAGTCTTCCAGTGTGGCTTTTTAAGTCTACATGAATTCATCCACACCGAAATAAAAATGAAGACTTAAAAGAGAGATATTGAAATATAAAATGCCTTGTTATTCTGTGCTGTTACTCCCGGGGCTAAAGACCCAAAGGTCCCTGGATGCTGCTGCAAGGCTCAGCAGCACTATTGCCATAAAAGGCAGCTTGAGATCTGAACAGCAAATCCACTTCGGCTGCCACAAACAGTTGAATTTTGGACTGTAGATGGTTGCAGTTTCACAAAAACTATGTGAAAACACACATGCAAGCACGAGAATGTGTTATTCTGTTCAAATTTACATGCTTTGTTGGTAAATTGTTTTTATTTATGTTTCAGTGAGCCCAAATTTACACTGATGCTTATTACTAAATGGACACCTGATTGTTTTTCTTGCCTTAAATGAACTACAGAACTTGAAAATTTTCTTTTGGCAGATTGTTCTCAAAATGTCAAAAGGAAAGCTGTCTGCTGCTGCACTTATAAGTAAAACACTAGGATAAGATTTAATATTAGATCAAATTATGAAATATAATTGATTTACATGTTTTAACTCCCTTGAAAGTATGCGAAATAGTAAAAAAAAACAAAAAAGAAAATAAGACTTTCATGAATAGGTCTACCAAATTGTTTTTTTTTTCTTGACTTTGGTGAAAATTTGTCAGATTGTTGATATTTGTTTAAAAAAAAGATGGAAATCGCACCAAATTAGTCAATAGTGACAAAAAAAGCAGAACTTGTACTTCTCTGAAGTGGCTCTAAATGAACAAAAAAGGTCAAAAAAGAGGGAATTAACCCTCTATTCACACACACATGTCCTTGTGTGTGTTAAAGTGTATGCGTGTGAGGTGACAGGGGGACCAGTAGGCGAGCAGGAGAGCTCCAAAGCTCCCAGTATGAAAGGAAAAGTGGGATTGGAGCAGTGACGTTATCCGCTGCTGGAAAGAGGGAGGGAGGAAGAGGGACGGCTGGACTCCATTAAGCCCAAGGCTGCGGGAAAACTGTTTGGGATACTTCACTTCTTCAGCGAGTTCTTCGGGAATTTCTTTCTGTTTTTACTGCCTAAAGGAGACTTTCTACATGATTTAAAGAAGGGGGACTTGTTTTGTACCGTGTAGTCGACTCTTTTAGTGTTTTTTTCGTCTTTGTGAAGGTGAGTTAAATGTTCGTCCTCAAAGCTCCGCTCGCTCGCCGCTATGAAATATAAAAACGGCTGTTTTTTGTAGTTTCACCGCTTCTGCTGCGTTTAACCTCAGCTTCATTTGCTGGTTTAAGCTAGTTCGTTTGCTCTCAAACACACTTTCTGTCCAAGTTTCTTCTAATACGACCGACTGAGCGAGTGAGCATGCAGCCGGTAGCTGTTGTACAGGCTCTGCTTACATAATTAACCCCTCTGCTTATTTGTAAGAGAGACTTTACCGTTATTTTTAACAGGTGAACCGGCACATTAGCGGAGATAAGAGCTGCAAAGGTGCTTGTTGAACTTGTAGCCGCGGGCCTGTAGCCTTTTGTTCAGCCCTGGTTATCGATGAGGCGGCTGTTTTGATCGGCAGGCCACTCTGTAGCGGACCGGACCTCACTTCAAAGAATGACAGATGGGCCACAATGTAACTTTTTTTTTTTGTGGCTGTGAGTCACACAACAAGACGCGTTATATTTCCAGCAAGGAGCGCGAGGAGAGATGGACAAAAAGTACATTTGTTCAGATTTTGTTCCCTCTCGAAGTCATCCCTGAGGATCAGAGTTTAATTTATGAGATGAATGATCTCATCTTCCTAGCACTGCAGTGAGAAATTTAAGAAAGGCAGCAAAGTAAGAGATTCTTCTTTCTGCTGAAATAAAAATAGCAGTGCTTAAATGGTAAAAAACACTATTTCAAGCATAACTTTTTGATTCAAACACTGTTTTAAATCAGTTGAAAAAGTACTCTCCGTAAAGGATTAACACTGTCATATATATACTGATATTATTAATAAAACCCTTTATCATTGGAATATACTTTAATACCAGTTGAAAACTGATTATGGATAATGTATTTAGAAAGAAATTTTCTATTGAATGCCTGATAAATAGAGAATCGTATGTGCTTTGATGAAAAAGAACATAAAATTTAAGATATTACCTATAATATTTGAATGTTGTGCCTGGTAAATGCCCACGCTGTTCACACTCATCACCGCAAACGGTCTATTATAAATCTGTAGTCCTGTTCAAAGGGGATTTACCGTAATCTGATGACATCACTATGACAGCATCATGCTTACTTTTTCCAAATTTTGGAAAACTTTTTTACATATGAAACAACTGTGGTTACAGGCCGAGTTTTACCGACCATGACTAATCAAATGATCTTGATGTGTCAAAACGAATAGCTACCACAGCACAGCATGATCTTATTGCAGAATGTATTGATGCTTTCATGTATAAACACTATTTCTGTGGTAAAGAACATTCTTTCATACCATTGGTTTGATTGAAGCAGCTACACACACACATAAATATGAGCTAGTGTGTGTTGTAGCAGTACAGTTCTTTCTCAAGACCTTGCATGCATGAGCTTTGCACTGCATTTATTCCTTTCCAAAAGGGCCAAAAGGTTTCTTTTTCACTCCAGTGTGACAGAAGTGTGGCCGGACCTTTTCCCCTCCTGACTGTGGCTCTGTTTTTGCAGGATGGCGCTGGACGGGATCCGGATGCCCGATGGCTGCTACGCCGACGGGACGTGGGAACTGAAGATGCATGTCACCGACCTCCACAGGGACGTGTCGCTGAGGGTCACCGGAGAAATCCACATAGGCGGAGTCATGCTCAAACTCGTAGAGAAACTAGGTAAGTGCACAGGAGCGGTTCATCGCGGCTTTTCAAAGCAGCTTATCAAAAATGCAATAAACCCTCTTGCTTGAAGTCTGGATGTAGTCTGATGCATGATTTTAATGAACAATCCACTGTGAGTCTGTAAATGTAAGATATAGCTGTTGGTAATTAACCCCTTTTCTTTGACCTCTGACTCAGCATCATCACTCAGTAGCAGAGTATCTGTGTCAATGGCCGACATGTGTTATCTGTTCATATTTGTTCAGCCATAAATACGTCAGAATAGTTCTGAACCATTCTGAAAGTGAGATTCCACTAAGTAAACATCACCCTTGTATGCAAACGTGCAAGTATTTCTACATGCTGGAAAAGCTAAGAATAGACTCTCTCCAACTTTGTTTGGGTTGGAAGGTCAAAAGTTTGTTTTCTGCCACAAACACAAAGCAAAAGTACATGAAATCAGAGTTGAATATATTGGAATACGTTTTTGTGGTCATTATGTTGGGAAATCTGTCTTTTCTGGCCTTTGTTGCATGACACCAGCTCAAACGCCATCGCTAGTTTTGTGAACTATCAGATGTTAATGTTCCTCTTTGTTTTCCTGCAGTGTATATGGGTCAAATACTCAAGCTATAAAGAACACATTCACATCCTCCCTCCCCCCCACCTTGTCATGCACTGTTCTTAATCTGCAGTTATGCACTTGTGAAGTTTGGGTGCAATTAAGCAAAAGAGTCCTCTGTTGCAGTCACTTGAACACTGCTCTGTTTCATGGAGGCTGGAGAAAGTTCAGCAGTGGCGGCAGCGCGACTTGGGAGTGACAGTGTGTTGTGTGTCGACGGTGCTTAAATGCCCGGCATTCCTGCAGTGCTCCAAGGTTTTATTCCCTGCCCATGGTCCCGTTTTTAGCTCTCCTGTCAGAGCTCCACATAATTGAGGTCTTTGTTCTCTGTGGTCGTCTGTGTTGTGCAGCATCTATGTTCGGCGAGTGCAGTGTTGCTGCCGTGTGTGGGATGTCATGAATTCGTTGGTCCTCCCACCCTCACTCCACTCAAGGCTTGGCTTTATCCATTGTTTGAGTCGTGTTTGCGCTTTTTGTCAAAGCTTTGGCTGAAGGGTGTGACTTTGCTTGATCTGACACCTTCTCTATGGAAAAAGTCTCGTGGTGGCCACAAGTCATAAAAGTTGGATACATGAGGCGTAACAGAGGTTGTAACTTTGTAATAACTTAAATTGTTCTAGAAGTCAAAATTTCCCACATGCTTTACATTGTATCAGTTGTGTTACTGTGAAATCAAGCTGTATTGGAGCTGTGCAACTGTTTTTCTTTTGTTTTTTCCATGCCTAATTTTTGGTTTCCTTTTCTTAAGGATGTAGCTATTTGACTGATGATTTGTGCTCTTTTATCTGTTCAGCATCCTGGTGGCTTGAGGTCTTCATGTGCATGTTTGGTTGTTGTTGCACAAAAGCAAAATAACAGGATGTGCGTGTGCATGACTGTTTGTGCCACTGTCTTTTAAAAGCTTGCTATGATTCCTGCCTTGGCTACTATTTATAAACCTATCCCCTCTGCATTAATACTACCACCACCATTACTGCACCTAAATTAGCTTATTGAAGCATGCTTAAAGTGACTACGAGGAACTGTCAGTTTTTGTTGATTCTAGCGGCCCCTTTGGACAAAAGCGGTAGTGACACAAGTGCCTAATGTCCTAAAGATCTTTGCTAGTATGTGCCAGGCAGGCAGGACCTGGCATAACAGCGGCAACACGTGCATTTGTTTTTTTAAAGCGAGGGAAAGAGACCACAGGGTGGATCGCGATGAGGTAGCGTATTTACTTGTGACTGACAAAGAAGTTATAAGCCAGTTGTATGGCAGTAATGTCCCTTGAGACACCAAGACCTGTTACCTCTGTTTTCTGTGGGCTAGAATTACAAAACCATTTGCATTAACGTGACATGCTAAGGTGCAAACTAACAGCCGTAGGACGTAGAATATAATTACGTCATTGTTATTGCACACACAACGAAATTAAAATTTCATCATCATTAAAGTTTCATCTGAGTTCGGGCACGGGCATTAACAGTAACTACATGAAATAGCTCTTGTTTGTTTGTTTGATAAATACTTAAAAGTTCCTGGTAGTCATTTTAAATCTACCAGAATCAGAATTCTTCCAGTGATGTTAAACTGCTCTGAGAGCCTTTGGGGAGTGTATTTGTGCCTCTTGACTGGTTTCACCGAGTGTGCGTGCAGGGACATTTTATTTGACTGCCATCTCCCTCCTACCCTGAGTCAACAGGTTGTTTTGCGTTGTAATCATTAACCCGTTCACAATGTGTGTTTTCCACATGGGCGTACACTGCAGCAGACTGCACACTGTTCATGTGACACACAGTGAGGTTTTTTTTGCTTGGAACAGACAATGATAAGCTTTTGACAGGCCAGAAAAAAATAACAACATCTCAAAAGTTGTCTATTAAAGGAGGCTTCTTGTATAAATAAACAGTGTATAAGTGTACAATCTAGGAAACAGTCTGTGCATACTAATGAGATAGGGCTGGGCGATATAAAGGTATTATATCATTATTGAGATATGAGACTGTATATCATGTTAGTTTTGGGATATAATTATGTTGTGAGATAAAATAAATGGTGTCTTTCCTGGTTTTAAAGACTGCATGACAGTTAAATTATGTAGTTTTATGAATTTATTGAACTGTTGCACTTGTTCTAATACTTGTCTTTACCAGTTTATTCATTATATCCACTATACTCATGATTGTTGATCAAAAATCTCATTGTGTCAATATTTTGTGTAAGTTTTTCTACAATATTGTCACATCAGAGATGATGTTTGTTCCAGTTCTCCCAGTTCTAGCATTAATAAAGTGCTTTTGAGGACATTTTTAATTTCATTGTACATGTTACAACGACAATAAAGATCTATTCTATTTAAAAATGACAAGATTTATATCCTGTATCGAGATATGACCTAAAAATATTGCTAAATAATTTTCAGGCAATATCACCCAGCCCTGTAATGAGATTAAAGAGAGCAAACAGTCCTCATGTGACACCGTTCTGTGGGAAAAGTCCTCAGCCTCTTTTCTTTTGTTGTTGACCTGTTTCTGTACCTCTCAGCTCTGACCGGTGACAGTGCTGCGCAGCCCTCACTGAGCACCTCTGAAGTGCTGTCACACACCCACTGCTGGATTTGCTGATTGCTTGGATGTGATGGTTATACATAGTTACAGTACATGTGATAACATGCGTGCACATGCACATGGTGCTGTGAGAAGGGACACGTAGATACCGCAGAGTTTTGGCAGGCAGTGCGTCTGTCTCTCATTGAAAGGACATCGTGGTGCAATGACACATCTCTCTGTCCTCCCCCGCCGCTCTCATTCTGTCTCCCAGTCTCATACACACCAAACTGAGGCATCTCTTATGTTACAGTCAATGCTTTCCATGAGGTTAACAATTTTTTTTTTTGTATTTATAGTTGCTTCCAGGAGAAATGTGCTGACATCTGCAGTCTTTTACACAGCGGCCAGTGTTGATCAGTAGTATTCATGCGTGTGTTTCCGCACGTGAGCAGAGCTGCACGTCGGTGTCAGTGGGTGTGTCCTGCCCACATGCATCCTGGTTCCATCTTTCAACTCATCCTGTGAGCTGCAGGTCGCTTGTCCACATCGCAGGCTCAAATGGCCTTCGATAATGGATTAAACAGACAAATGCCAGGAAGGCACTTAGCTATCGATCACCGTAGCAAACGCTGCTTTCATTTCTCCTGCAGCCCTCTAGGAGAGCTGTATTTAAAGCCAGCTGATTGACCACCCCTCGGTCCCCTGCTCCTGTAATCTTTTCATCCTTCCATTGCTCACCATCAGTGCTGCTTTCTCTGACTTTGTTGATGTTTTCCAAAGTGCCAACCTCCTCTCTAAAAGCTAATATTGGGCCATTTAGAAGGAAGAGCAAATGTTGTACAAACAACATTAGCTGGTGGGAGTCTTATTGAATTTAAGGTGAATATTCCCAAGTTACTTAGCTTTTAGGACTTGCAAACTGCAAACTTGCAGTGCTAAAGATATAAATTATCTCACAAGTGCATTGCTTGTGGCACACTCTAAAGGCTTATTTTAGTGATTATTCAGAACTCAATGTCCTTAAGTCAAGACTCATAAGAATGCCAGGCCCAACGTGTTTTGAACCCCCAAAAAAGGAACGCTGAGTTGAGTAGCATTAAAAAGAAACTCTTGAGCGAGTAGCATTAGCTAGCAAATGTAAATTATGGGTGCGAATGTTGCCACGCTTACACTACTGGAGGTACTCTGGTTGTGTTGCTCTGCTTAGCCTCACAAAAGACAGCTGAGGATAGCGTCTGGATGTTCAAAAAAGTGGGAGGGGAAGCGAGAAGGCGGAGGGAGGCGTGTGGTGTGGAGTGTCTCTCTCTGTCTCTCCCTTAGCGTTGTTACGTTAGCCACGCTGCTAGAATTCCATAAAAGTCTTTGACAAAGAAGGAAATGACATCCAGGGTTTGGCATGTTGTTCTCTGGTCTCTGCCGTCATTGCTGGATTCTCTGCTGCCTGCTTCATCCACCTCCCCCTCTCTCTGTCAACCCTCCCTCTCCTCCTCTCTCTCTCATTTTTTAAGTTTTGGCAGCCATGTCTTACTATTTGACACCATCCACTCCTCCAGCCACGTAGCAAAGCTTAATAATCAATAGAAAACACCAGAGTACAAATTGTTCACTTTGCTCCTGCTTTCTGACGCAGGTTCATGACTGCTAAATGTTCCATAAATAGAACTTGAGCAAACTAATTGGTCCTGGGCGACTCGGATTGTTCATGTGGTTGTTTCCAGTGAGGGGCCTGCAGTTTTGGCCGCCGTACCACCAACCAGCCGCAGAGAACTTTCCCTGCATGTCAGAGAAAATGTGTGTTTCGTATTTGCGATGACCTACATATTCACATCGCAAGTCATCTGCATATGTCATCATCCATCCAGCATTGGTTTCGATTGTGTAGGAGCAAATAATGTTGGTATTGTGTTTCATAATTAACCACACCAGAGGAACCTCTAATGAAACAGCCAGCAAACACCACTTGTCGTTGTTAATCAGAATTTAGTTAGAAGTGACTTAAGTGTTTCCTCTGAGTAACTCATTTTTTTGCCAAGACAATGCTCCAGTTTGTCAACTATTTAAATTCTCTGTCCTTTTAGCAATGCCAAGATGCCGTCAGCTGAAGGTTGTGGTGACCAGGGGGAGATGACTTTGGCTTGACAATGGAGTGCAGGTTTTATTAGGAAACAGACGCGATTTAACACAGGATGCTGAACTTCCTCTGGGCTTTTTTTTTTTCATACGCCTTCTCCCTTGTGCCTTCCTAGCACTCCGGCCTCCCTGCACTCTCAGTGTCCTCGCACTGAGAGAAACGATGGGTCTTAAGTCCCTGCAGAGGGCGAGATGATGAGCTGAGATACCATCGTCATATCTGTCCCTGATGACGAGATTTGTGAACAGCTCGCATCTTTGCATTCAGTATTCTACACCAGGAAGATTCCTTTTGATTAGTGGCTATAACCACTTTGCCTCTCCTCATAAAACCTCGCCATGACACACATTTCAGATATATAGCTGAGCATAATGAGACTCATTGATTGTGCCTGTGGAGCCGTCCTAAACGCCTGGCATTGCGAAGTGAGAAACAGCCTGGCAGCCTGTGTGATCATCCTGCTCTCTAATCTCTCTGACAGGAAGTAGTTAGCCTAAGTAGCGGTCCTGCCCAGGCCAGAGCTTTCCTGTTTCGCTAGCAAGATGCTACAGTGATTGTGCTGTTCTGCATTAAATGCGCACGCATAGACCCCAGGACAAATATATTTGTCTACACACTCATTGTTACTCATACGTCAGAGTTAATTTTAGCAGCCTGCACAAAGAGATCTGCCCTAAACTGAAAGATTTACAAAATGATGTGTAAATTCTTTCTTTGCACCCTCATCCTCTGCTTTTAAGTGCAGACAGTGGACTGATTGAAAAGTTAGTCATAATGTCACATGCTCCTGTATGCATGTGAATGTTAAATCAGTCCTTTGCTGATGCTTTAGTGGTATGTAGATAAGAGTTTAAAGGCAACGTGTCAAAGAAAGACACCAGCTGTGTTGTGCTACAAAGTGAATTAGTTTCACAGTGAACAAGGAAGAGTTTGTGCTAAGACTGAGTTAGACTTGACTGTGGTAGCTGTTTGAATGTACTCTCTTGATAAAGGGTCATGCAGGAACAGTATCAGCTGCTCTAAATATCTTTTGATGCTTTAATAGGCTTTCTAGAAATTATGGTTAGCTTAGAAATATCTATTTGAAAATCACAGTTAAACTCAAATAAACAAAGGTTGAAATCGCAAGTGTTCATTCTTTGTCCATTTACATTAAAGAACTGCCGTGCTTGTTGAGGATGATTTAATTAGTTATGCTCGGCATGCAGTGTAACAAACTTTCATGGTTCCTCTGGGACTCTGATGCTTGTTTTTTTTTTGTCCCTCTCACCTTCCTGTAATGTCAGGCAGCGCAGTGGATCAAGTGGCAGGAATTGTTAGAGCAGCACATTGTTGTTGTAACACCACACACCTGTATGTCAGAGGGGTAAACCGAGATGGAGGTTTTGTCGCGGTTCTCGGCCCACATTTCATTCATTTTAAACCTGTCAACGCCTCTCAGTCTGTCTCCATACTCCCTCTTTTACAGAGCAAAGGGGCTCGAGAGGTGTTTGTTTACATAATGAAGGAATGAGGCTTTATTAAGGCAAACAATGTTTCCCCTTTCATTTTATTTCACCTCGTATCGATTCATCTAAAAAAAGTATCAAAGTGTTGGAAGTGACCTTTTCAGATTTTCAAACAAAACACTAAATATGCTGTTATAATAAAAAAGGAACAGAAAAGCACAATTTCCTACAATGAAAAAGCTTGGAAACTCTTGGTGTTTGTATTTCAGAAACGTGTAATTGATAAATCAGCTAATTGTTTTAGCTCTATGTGGATTGTCCATTTATTTAACCTGAAATTATTTTTTCTTAACAGTCTACAGTATTCAAAAGTGTCACCTTACCGAACATGTTCACCTCAGGGTTTCTAAAGAAAAGCTTCGGAGCAACTGAGTTTCCCATCGAACTCAGAGGCATCAGTGGGACAGCTTTTTACAGTCCTAAGGGGACGTCTGGCCAAATGGATTCATGGATGGGAGGACAGATGAATATTGTCTATCTGCTCCATTGATCTTTGTCCAAGAGTTTCTTTGTAATGTCATTATCCCAGCTGGTCCCTGAACACTTAATTGTATAAAGCTGTGTCATGGCGGAGGGGTAGCACCCCCACTGTTTTGCTGTGTTTGGAAGATGACACAAATGGATACAAACTATCTGTCTCTAAGGAGGTTTCCTCTAATAGCCCTCCTGGCCTCTCCTAATGCATTAAAGGCAGCACTGTTGCACTCTCCTCTTACTGTAACAGGATGGATGCTCCTAAATTTCCTGTTTGTTTGGAGGAAATGTCCTTAATGTCTTAAAAGGGCCATACCAGTGTTACTACATATCATTGTCTTTTGACAACATCAGCCACA
>JAQFJA010000007.1:10067789-10079296 GCA_029874485.1 Naso brachycentron
TTCTTTTTTTTTTTTTTTTTTTTTTTTTTTTTTTTTGCTCTGTCTTGGGCTGTATTCAGACCAAATCAGGTGGTAGAAACGACACAGGGCTGTCTGGTTGTGTATCATTTAATTATCATGGCAGGACCCACTTTGTGATGTCAAGTTTTGTCCTCTATTCCTCTCCCAGTCCACGGGTGGCGGTCAATTGCTGGAAGACGGTCCCTTCACATGATTGGCTGCCGCAGCGTAACACAGCCGGCTGCAGCGAAAAAATTGAGCTGGTTTTAATTTTTTTCGCTACAGCCAGCTGCATTTTTTTCAGACAGCCGCAGCCTAAAGGGCTGGGCCTCATTCAGATGAATGCGAAAACCTTCGTCTTCACCAGATCACCTGATTTGGTCTGAATACAGCCTTATACTACTGTGTCCTGAGTCAGAGCTCCTCCCTCGTCCCCTGCTCATCCTCATTTCTCCTTTTCATGCCCTTTCTCTCATTTCTTTTTTCTCATCCTCTCCTCTGTCATCCTGTCCCCTCCCCCCTCTCAGACAGACCTCCATAAACATAGCTGTCCTCTAATGTAAACACCAAAGATACTGCAGTTACTCTAACTAGGAGGGGTGGAAAGAGAGCTAAGAGGAATGATGAAGAGGAGAAATGAACATAGAGTTCAGCATCCTGTTAGCTAAATGAAAGCCCTGCAAATTGGTACATCTGTGCCTACCATGCAACAGTTGAAGTACAATTTAACTGTTTGCTCTTTTTATTCATTTACTCTTTATTAATTGCTTTGTAGAATTCTTTGAATGAATCCAAGTCTCTCTTGCTATGGCATCTGATGCACAAAGCAGGGGAAGTGGTCTTGGTCGGGAGCTGCCGTGGTGATGGTGGTGAATGAAAATAACTGTTAGAGAGAATTTATGGATTAATTTACCTTGTTAAAGCACACACACGCACAAACACATGGAGCTAATGTAGCTAATGGATGGATAAGAACACCCTTCATTCGACAAATCCCCAAACCACACACACACACCTCTTACACACACAAAGACACACAGTCTTTGTATCATCTTTCACATCCTGCAGAGGTCATAAAACATGGTTTTCCCATTCTGTCTCCCCTCCCCTTTTCTTTCAAGCCCTCACACACACACACTCACACACATGCACACACATACACACACATATAACTCTACTGAGAAGCTGTGGGTCCACATTTAATGCACCCAATTACTTAGGCCCCCGCTCCTCTGCCTGCTGCATTACGTCAGCCTTGGCAGGCTGTATTTTTAGCTTGGAGAAGTCATTGGCCTTCTCTCCCTCCCTTTCTGTGGATTGAGTTACCATCTTGTTGCCGAAAGAACCCGATGGACGCCTACCCGAGCTGCCCTTGTCCAATCACAACGCTTCAAACCACTGCGTAATCAAACAAGCAAGCAGAAGGAAAGACTATGTTCATTAAGGTTGTAGTGGTGGGTGGCGATGACGCAGCAGAGGAGCAGGGACCATTGAGCGTGTTGGGGGTAACTAGGACCAGCCTTCATGCCTCTCCACAGACTGTATGGTGGACATGCATGCTGAGCATGAGGACGTTTCTATAGAACGTGGTCTGTGGTGAAGATCGGTGTGCCAAATGTTAACGCTAGCTGTTCTGCATTGCTCTCAGACACCAGAAATTACAAGGTTCTAAGAGGAAAAACTGTGAGCGGAGTTATGAAAATACACTCAGGTCTATTTTCAATTTTCCTCTCGTTGCTCCCTCTCATTATTTCAGCCTTTAATAGCTGCAGCACACTTAAGGGAGCCATTTCTCTGATGCTAGCGATGAAGCTGTGGTCTGCACAGCTGAAGCATCAGAATGGAGTGATGACAGCTAGACCCCATGCTGCCAGAGTAACTCGCACCAGGACTCAGAAAGAAAGCTTGGAATGTTTTCACTCAAGTACCAACTGCTTCCCCCCAGAGTAAACAGAATAAAACGCAACAGCTTGACAAACAACCCTCCCCCCCAAAAAAATCAATTCACACAGTCCTAGGCCTTCACAATGACATCTGCATTGAGATGCTGGTGGTCACTCTTTTTCCAAACCTTCCCTCGCCGGCTTAATCGCCAGTGTAATCTCTTCCTCATTCCAGTTTCCTTTACTCACATCACAGCAGTCTTGTTTCCTGATTCTAAGCAGCCAAGCTGTTGTTTCACCTACTCACTGCCTAATCCTAATCATTCAGCTTTTAGACGGGATCAGCAGGAGAGTGTCAACAATGCATATGGGTGCCCCTATGTAAAGTTAAGGTCAGGGGAAACAATGGCAGCACACTGAAACACAAGTCCACTCAAGGTTTGGGTTACCATGGCATCAAGCTGCTTGACATATGGAGGAGTTTTCAAATTGCCGTGCTGATGTATGTCTGTGTTTCCGCTGAACTCATTCCATGTATCTTTAAGTAATTGTCGTCCATTTTGGCTCAGTCTGTCCATCAGTAGCTGTGTCCTTTCTCGTGCACTAGCAAGAGCCACATTTAGATACTTCCAGCCTTGAATATACAAAGTGTATGTGTTTCTGAATAAGGGTCAAAACGCAGTGCTTACCTGTTTTTAAAGGGGAACTCTGCCTATTTTATTCCTTATCTCTAACTATCCGAATTAGTGATATAGTGTAAGACCCAACAGTATTTTTTTCTCTCTGTGTCTCTGGGATACAGCCTCAAAATCTGTTGTTCTTCATGGAACCAGTGACATTACTGAAAACTGTGACTGTGCAATATTAAAAGAAATTTTCCAATGCAGCAGATTTGATGGAATGGATGCAACTACTGTTTTGTTTTGGGGTTTTTTTGTGATGCAATGCATCCTGGTACATGTAGACACCGCAAGAACATCATGTATGCAAGACAATTTAGAAAACTCAGCTTTGTCTGTCAGCATAGCATAAACTGAGGAATTTATTAATTGACTACAATCATCATTAACATTAATTGGACATACCATACATTTGGTTAATTTAGCCATCAGGAAGATTCCATTCATTATTTGTTTGTTGACTGAAAGGATACTAATCGTAAAAACAGTTTGATCATCATTTATCAAGGGAAAAGTACCAAACATTTGCTGGTTTAAGCCTCTAAATGTTGAGATTTACTGCTGTTGTCTCTTTCTGTATCATTATCAATTGAATGTTATGAAGTTTTGGATTAAGCTCAATTGATCGTAATCTACTGCAGTTTTTAAATGACAGGAATGCGCAACATTTGTAGAAGGAGAAATCTGTCCTAATACTATTTTAATTCAAATTTTGTGGTGCTGCAGTGTTGTCCCGGCCTGCACATGATGTTCTACATGCTTAAGACAAAATCTTTGTTTGGTACAGAAAAATCACACCATAATCACTGAAACTTGTTTTTTAATGTAAATGAGAATGAAGATGTAAAAATGATCATTCCCTCCAAAATCACAAATCATATCGCAGTCCAAATAATCGCATTTAGATTTTTTTCCAAAATCATGCAGCCCTACTTTGGATTGTTAATGAGATTTAAAAAAAGTAATTTTACGATTAAGACCCTCAAAACTTAGAGGGGGCATATTTCCCAGTTTCACTATTATGTATAAACAATTAATTGATAAAGGAGTAGTTGCAGCTGTAATGATGCGAGCCAAGATAGTCGACATTTAAAAAAAAAGAAAGTATTATCAGGAGATATGGCAGTGAGGTACTCAGTCAAGCGTTGGCACTTGCAAACAAAACCTTACTTCATTTGTATGGTGGATAACTTGTATATTTTTTGTTTTTGGTGGCTAACTTGTATATTTTCTGTGTTGTCATATACATAAATAATACTGCTCTTGTCATCTGGCTGATGATCATTATCTGATGGTGATAATGCTGCTGTAGACGACAACATGTTTAACTGACAATAATCAGTTAAACATGTCAGATCGACTGCTTTGATAAAAGGATGACTGAGCAAACTGACGTCTGTGTCTGGACACAGTGACTCTGAGAGAGAGGCCCAGAGTGAGACACAGGATAGGCTGGAGAAGCAATGATGGGGTATGTGGGTGGAGGAAATGAGACACCGCTTTGGGAAGTGGCTTCCTGGACTGATGCCGGAGTAATGACATCACTACTCAGAGGGAACATCGCAAAGTATAACAGGCTAAAAACTGCAGGCCTATTCTCTCTGTTATAGACAGCTAAGGCATAGTCATAGATATTTTTAACACAGAGGAGCTTGTAAAGAAGCAAACTTTGAGCCATTTGGCCTGCTGTTCATTTTGACCTGCTAAACATACTTAGCTATTTTGTGATTGTATCCCATTAAGGTGATAAATAGATAAGATAAATGGATGCACTCTGTTTGAGTGCGTTTCACCTTTTCGCTGAAAGTGATTTGCAGCTCAAGCACGACTTCAGCTCATCACAGTGCTGCTCGCATTAAAACCAGAGCAAGGTGATCTGCACAAACATCTGCTTTGAGTTCACCTAAATCTCTGCGGTTTTCACCTTCTCTCTTGAAGTCAGACACACACACCATGAGACCGCAGGTCTGTGCCCATTGTGTTGAGCCCCTGCGGAGCGAAAGCCTGGGAGCTATGTGTGGTTTTGGGTGGCTTGTGTCTGCTTTGGAGGGATCACGGTGTGACTTTGGAACAAAGAGGGAGGTATGAACCTGATATCCCCGCGGTGTCACACAAACAGCCACGTCTTTCACACACTCAGTCGTCTCCTCCCTCTCACTTTGACTTCACGGCCCCCTTGCAAACCTTTTCTGTGTCCACCCCACACACACTCCCACTGCCTTCGCCCCAAATGTGACCTTCTGCCCTGGAGGGACATATGTGGTGAGCTGAGGTCAGTACAGTGTGATGTATACAGACTGAAAGCTCCAGTTACACCGACCAATAGTGGCCAATGGCAGATGTGTTTCGGTATTGGCATATATGTTCCCCGATATGTGCAGATATTTAGACTGTTTATGTAGGTAGGTAAAAACGCATACATACCAGGGGTGGGAAGTACCTGCTACAAAGACTACAAACTTTTTACTTTTACTCCCTACATCTGAATACAAATATCTGTACTGTCTACTCCTTACATTTTCAAAACAGGCTCATTACTTTGATTGCTTTTGCCTTTCTGACTGTGTTCAGGACCCTTTACCAACCTTTGACACTCTGGGAATAAAATCAATAATCAAATAATTTTCTGGTACATTTAGGAACAACTCGGACAAATCCTACTGATTCTACCCTCAATTAAGTTTAATAGTGTTTTTGCATTGTATTAATATTACGTGAGGTTCAGATAGCTTTGCACAGAAATGGCCGGTAGAAATGTCCTTGAGAGGAAAACTTTTTACTTTTATATTGTGAATACATTTCAGAAACTGCAATCTATTACTTTTACTTTAGTAAAGAAGTTGAGTCAGTACTTCTACTTTTACCAGAGGCTTTTCTTACACAAGTACCTGTACTTCCACTTAAGTAAATAATGTGTGCACTTTTGTCGCCTCTGATACATGCAGATGAATACATAGTTTGTTCAGCATAGAACAGTTCGTTTTTAAAAAACTTTTAAGTGAAGTGTTTACTGCTTTCTGCTCTGATGTATAGAGTAAAAATTGGTTAAAATGTAAATTGTCCTGCCTACATTATATATCTTTGTCACAAGTAATTAATAACCACATTCAGCTGGTATTTAATATATATAATTTCAGCCGATATCAGATATTGGAATTTTCTTGCTCCCTAATATTGGCATCGACCCCAAAAATCTCATATCAGTCCGTCCCCAGTGATAATAGACAAAAATTGTAACTAACTAGCGACAGAATTAAGCAATTCAATCTTTAATAGTACTAGTAAAGCTTATTCTTTCTCCTCTTTTCTTTCCCTTTGTAGATGTGAAGAAGGACTGGTCAGACCATGCTTTGTGGTGGGAGAAGAAGAAGACATGGCTTCTGAAAACCCACTGGACGTTGGACAAGTACGGCATCCAAGCCGACGCGAGGCTGCTTTTCACACCGCAGCACAAGCTGCTGCGCCTCCAGCTGCCCAACATGAAGCACATGAAAGTCAAGGTCAACTTCTCAGACCGCGTCTTCAAGGCCGTGTCCGACATTTGCAAAACTTTCAGTAAGTGGAATAATTGACTTGTGTGCTGACAAAGTAAATGTAAGTTGTGGGGTGTCTGATTGGCAAGGCATCATGGGAATGATCATAGAGTAATGGTGTAGCCCACCTGTGCCCTGCTGAACCAAAAACCTTTCTCCTGTAAGACTGTTTTTGGACAGGTTCTGGAAACGTTCCACATCAAACTTGGTTAATCATGTCCTTCCCCTCACTTTGTTTTTATCCCTGGCAATTTGTGTGTTTATTAAACATGCTCTGAGCTCTGCATGCTGGAGTCACGACTCGTGACTGGCAGTTCATTGTCGGCTCGGGAGTCGTGTCCTTGAAACCTGGGCTCCATCGTTCTTGCAGTAGTGTTTAGTAAACAAAGATTACCAATTGGTCTTAGGCCTAAAACACTTACATACCAAAGCACAAATTCATGTACGTGTAAATAACTTGCTCACTTTCTTGTTTACCCAAATCTCTCCCATTTATATTGTGTCCAAATATCCACATAATTCCCTCCCATGGTGTAAGCTGTATCCAAGGGTCACACACACACTATTGATATCCTCCATCACTGGCACCACCCTGTCTTGTCGAAGACTTGTCAGAGGTCACACACTGAACCCCAGTGACCTCTGACCTGCAAACGCCCACTTTTCCTCACCTTTTGCCCCTGCGCCTACACTGACAGTCACTGTCTGCGGTCGGTTTGCAGGTTTCAGAACCTTCTCTAATATAAATCCTTCCATCGGGCAGGGTCACATCACACCTGTTGCATCTTTGGACAGTGTTTAGTCGGCAGGATCAGCGGCTCCAGAGGCAGCTCCCCTGTTTTTATTGGCCTCTACAGGTAGCTTTTGAATTTGTTTAGAATTTCACTTTCTATGAAAGCAGTTCTGTGAAATGAGAAGGAAAAAAGAGCATATTTTATTTTGTATAAATACACAGAGAGGCTGTTTCTGAAAGCAGTGGCAGGGAGACTGGGGAGAAACAGGTCTGAAGTCTTTCCTTCAACCAGGCCTAGTTAGGAAAGTGTCTGCTGCTTCTGTAATAAATCTATTTTAGCTTTGCAGAAAATTAGGACAAATTGCTTTTGGCTGACACTGCCATGTGTCCGCTTGTTACAAGATGTTGTACAGTGGCTGTAAAGGGCCTCCCAGGCTCAGTTTCACATGCTTGTGTTTGTATCATGTGCATTACTGCTTGCAAAGAGCAGAACTTACGATAATGAATAGTTAGAAAGTTCTCTTTGTAGCTGTGGGTATGACAGCTGACTTACAGCTGGTCTGGCCTGGAAGCTTTTCATTTTTTGTTATCTGGGCATTCTGAGTTTTACAATTTCCTGTGCATATTTTCTGCTGTCTCCCCGCGAGCCGCACGGCATAGAGAATCAGCGGTGACAGGAAGAGGACAAGGCCTGTCCAACTGGCCTCCGCTCCAGACAGCAGCAGGGGCGGGAGATGGAGATACTGGAAGACAGGAACAGATAGAGGAAGTCAGCGGAGATTTTTCAACTCACCACTGGCTCCAGTTGGTCTTCTCATCCCAAATTATTTTAGATGGTATTTTTGCTCTGGCTTGTCCTGTCAGTCGGTCACACAGAAACTATTTCCTGTTCTAAAACAAGGCCTCCAGTGTAGTATTTGCCTGGTTTTATCAATTTTGTCTGCTTTTCACTCCCTTTAGTACAACTTTTACTGACAGTGAAGCATCCCATACAGTGGGAAAGCATAGAAAATCAACGTAACACCCCAAGTTAGAAGTATAAAACCAATTATCCCCGCTGTACTTCTCCCATGTCCATGGCAGCTGTGTCCTGACACAGACACAGTCCATCTGGGCTGGCCAGGAACCGAGGGGACTCAGCAAAAGTTTGATGTACTGTAATACATGAAAATCACTCTTGTTGTGACCTCTGGCTCCATTTGGCAGCTCTTACATCCGGTGCTGCGCTGCTCACTTGATGGTGAAGCAAAGGCACTGGGGATTTTCCACTTTTAGTTGCAAGATTAGATTTTTGAACTTTGTCAACAATTCCTGGAATTAAAGAGCAAAGTGTGAAACTGAAACTGTGTAAATACACTGCAGGTCACCAACAAATATGTATTTTTCTAAACATGTCAGAAAAAAGCAGATCAAAACAGGATTTCAGAAAATTTGGAAGCAAGAAAATTCAGATATTTTGTATTTTGGCTGATATTTTATATCAGCCTAAACAATATCAACTGAATGTGTTTATGAAATACGCGTGATGAGGATATGTAATGGAGGCAAGATATCTGAAGATAATCAGTTTGCAATCGTATAATTTAGAAAAAAAATCAGAAAATCTTTACTTTTGAGAACCAACAAATACTTGGCTTTTTTTTCTAGATAAATTACTTCAGTGATCATTCGATTATCAAATTAGATTTTGTTAACAACTGTTATGTAACCAGTTAATCAACTAACTATTTCAGCCCAAAAATGCTGCATGAAATGCATAGTCAGGTCAGTAGTTTAGAAAAAAACTGAAATGGCACTGAAGTGAATCCCCAGCCTTAATTTGTGCGGTGAAGAGTCAGACATGAGTTTGTCCTGTCTAGACAACCTGGTCTCACTTCCAACACACTAAACACACACACATGCACCTCCGTCTGACAAGAGGCTGTTTTACTCCTCCCGTGAGCCAGCACACAAAATGTACTTTTCACAACTGACTAACACATGACTGGACTGGGGGACTTGAGGTGGTACGAAAATTAGGCTGCTTCTCTCAGCAAAGCTCCACTTCAGGGTAACAAGAGTCAGGCCGCTCCACTTAACCGCTGAGGTTTTTTTTTTTCCCTTCTTCTTCTTTTTTTTTTGGTCAGCACTTTTGCTACAATGTGTGGGAGAAAGGAGACACAAACAAGGCAGCATCATTACTGTAGCATGTAGCATTTGTTTGCACTGCTTTAAAACATTAGAAAGACTGAAGAACTAGACAACAGGGCCTGCAGAAAAAGGTAACAATGTCACATGAAATAAAGATCACAGGAAGACGAGCTTAAAAACTGACATTGACGGTTGGGAATGGGTATTGCAGTGAAGAGCTTTGTCCTCCAGAAACCTTTTTAAACATGTGTGGGACTGTTGCTTCATCGTTTTGGTCCAGCAGACTTCATAAACCTGTGGTCTGCTCGACTGGCCCGAGTGTGCTGGCCACTGTTGTCATAACACAGGAGGAGTGCGGTTTGGCTTCACCTCCAGCTGCTAAATTAAAGTCCATTAATATCCCTTTATGAGTGGCCTTTTAGCACCTTTTTAGCCTTCTTGTCTGATAGATCAACAGAATCTCTGACACTTAAACAAGCTACTGAGGTCATTTAATACGCACTTAAAGTAAGAGCAAAAAATAGCTAGAATGCTCTATTTGTGTGCCTCATTTGATGCTACTGAGTTATATCATCCTTCAACTCACTCTAAATGCCAAAAGTCTGACTTCACTACACTTATTGTCAGCCTGGTTCTTAAACCATAAAACATCCACACAAGGTACATTTTTATTATCTGTCTCCCACTGCTCTGTGACTGAGTGTGAGTCATCTTTTACCCCAAATATTATTTAGTCTTCCCTAAAAGAAACCCTTGATTTATTTACTCTTGAGTATTCACCAATCTTGCAGCCAAAAGAGTGCCTCTTTTTAACCTTAAGACGCATGTAGGGTGAAAACAGAAGGTAAAGTTCCTCTTTTTTAAATTCATTTTCTCCATATAGGGTCGAAAACTGTTTGCACAGCCATCCTTAGTCCTGTAAAATAAGACTGTGACGGTGTTTGTGATTCTTCTGCGGCTGGCCTTACTCACTGCAATGAATCATGTGTTCCAAGGAGTAGATCTTAGCAAACCCAGCTGGCTCTCAGTAAAGCCCTCTCCTCTGGCTCCAGGCCCACTCACTGCCATATGTCAGCAGGATGGAAGATTGGGGTCTTATTGTCTGAGGTGTCATTTCTGCTCATGGAAGTCAACCAAGCTTTTGTAAGGGCCCTAACCATCACTCAGCCTTCCTCTTCCTGACAGCAGCCAGAAGTATGTGCTGAGTGCAGGAGCAGTCTCTCCCACCAGATCAGGATTCTTGAATTATCACCGTAAACATACAATTTAACACTCACCGGGTCTGTCAGCAGAAATTGACTGGAACGCGAGCCTGTCTAAAAAAATCTTACTGGAGCCTTTTCTTGTATTTTATCCTTACCCCAATTTGGTCATCCTTATCTCTGTTTTTCGAACTGTACAATAAGTCGTGGACTAAGCTGCTGCCTTCGCCATCCTGGTTTTTATAGCCAGAAGTGACCATATTTGGATTAAAGGGTGGTGCTGTGAAGGACACACATTGCCACCAATGACTCTGTGAAGCCTCACACACATCTCGCAGCTGCTTTTGTTTAAAGCGGCCCTGACTTTAATTATGCACAAGTTTACCAACATCATTACACTCTTTGCTCACCAGACTTTTGCCATCTTAAACAGAGGTAAACAAAATAATTACTTTGGACCAGACAATTTTTTTGAATTAATTAAAGTCCCATTGAGGAACTTTTTACTGGTTTTGAAGCAGTCAGAAATTTAATACTGATGCCTCATCTTGCTGACATCAGCAAATGAGACCATCGGCGAAGAGTTTGGAGATTGCTCTCTTGTCTTTTACAGTGCCTTTGCCCAGGCCGCTCAGTCAGTGGAAACGCTACAAAACACTTAATGGCACATCAACATGATCATTTCTATATTTTCTGTTTATGGCCAAAAGTTTTGTGCAAATAAGTAGCGTGTTTCTTTCACTCTCTTCCAAAACAAATGCGCACACTAGACAAAGTCTTTATGACAGTAAGCAGCACTGCTTCTGTCCACACGTGTCAGTACATTCAACACAAAATGAAAGATCCTCAGAGGGGCTGTAATCACAGTCATAGTAATTTTTTGGAGGGGAAAGCAATACTTTTATTCCACATCTCTCTAAAAGTTCTGTGAATTTATATTTTTTTTTTCAAAAGTCTACATATACAAATGTTACCAATATATCCTTTAACATAATTTAAATAAGTGTCTAGTATAAAATTTCACCCCTGTACAGTTGAAATGAATGGGCAAATGAGCTGTAGATCTCAGAGTTTTTTGTGACTCTAACTGTAAGCTGTTTATTTTTGTCGTCAAGTTTGGCGTTCTAATATGGGGGTCTATGGGTTTGACTTTTGGAACCAGCCTCAATTGGCCATTTGTTGAACTGCGTTTTTGGCGATTTCGTGTTCGTGTCACCTTTCAGCCCTGAGGTTTGCCGCTTGTATTTTTGATTGTGTTCCTAAAATCTTCATCATATCATCTGCGCCTCCATTCTCTTCATGGGACTTATGAAAAACAGATATCTGTCAATTTATTTTCCCCCACC
>JAQFJA010000007.1:10091120-10108572 GCA_029874485.1 Naso brachycentron
CAGGCTCTAAATAAAGAACAATGACTGTTCTTATCCCGTATGTTGCTGGCTTGAGTAAGCATGCTATCACCTGGATGTTTTACTTTGGTAGCACTTAGAAATGAGTTAAGAAGAGTCAAGAAAAGTCAAAGATAGTGTAAAGTCAAGGTGCACAGGTAGTACTTTGAACCTAAGCAGAAACATGTGCTGAGCTACTTGTAATCTAACAGGAAGCCGGGTACTCCCAGTGTCGCAGGTTTTTAAAGACTGTCATAGTGGAAGAGGCGGAGGAATGGAGTGTCATGACGAGCCCTTTGTCCCACATTCTGTAACCTTAGCTGGCTAAAGCCTCACATATCTCTCCCAAACCCTGCCTCTGTATCTCTCACTCTCTCGACAGCTGTTCATTCATATTAGTGGGGGGTTGGTGATGGGTTGACATTATAAATACCATTTGTCAACAAGTTGTATTTAGTGTATGTGACTCACAGTAAGAGGAAAACACACAGGTTTGCAGTAATGTCCCCATCCTGATGAAAAAGCGTTTGTTTCTTTTTTTTAGTTTTATGAGAACACATAGTCTCTTATCGGCCCTGTCTCACATATGTTCCCAGTAATAAGTTTCAGAGCCTGTTATAGTTTAAAGACGCACTGAGAACATGTTGTCCAAACCGTACTGCATATTTCTTTCAGGGAGTCACGCCACCAAATGGGGTGGAACAAATATTGATATGAGGAGAAATACTTCTTCTTATGATACATTATCCAAACTGTTTGCTAAATATTGCTATTGTTATGAAAAGATACAGAAGCTCTAAACAGATTCCCTGGCTTATTTGACTCATTGGAGTTACTACAATATGACACATTCTCATTTTTTGTGCTAATTGGCAGTCCTTTTGCCAGATTATGGCTATTTTACATTGGAATGATGACATGTGGACAAAGGAAGCAGGTCTGAGTTTGTGTGTATGCGAGCATTTGTGTTAAAAAGGGCACTGCAATCCCGTGAAACTGACACCGCAGTGCAGTAAATAAATACATCATTTTTTTCCTTTTTAAGGGGATTTTGTCTTTTTTGGTTACACAGACGTCATGTATCGTAGATAGTTGTCTTGCAATGTATCAAGTACTGCACAATCACTGTTTCATAATAGCATTGTTACTGTGGGCATGTATTGATTCATGACTTACCCGTCATCACCAGTCGCTTCGCCCTCTCCTCATTGTAAATCTCGTCTCCTCGTCTTCATCTCTCTCAAAGTTAAAAATCGTTCTTTCATCACTAGTGAACATGTTTGGCAGCACCAGCTACCATAAATGCCAACACATTTAAGTACACATTCAAGTATTTATGTGGCAATTATCACACTTTTATAACACAAATTTGGAGGGTTTATATGCCGGTAGCACACATACAAGAAAACTTTGTAGACATCGGCAAGACTGTTGTCAAAAGTGCTAAAACGGTCAATAATTTCCAGCAAAAAGTCTACCTCCAACTCCATCTTCCTTTTACTTTGTTTATTTAATATCTTAGAGTCTTTGTTTCCACCAGAGGGACTTCAGTGCATTTGGTGGGTAAATATCATATAACTAGAAGACTAGTTTTACCAGCTCTGTGAGGTTTAATAAATTACAGAAATTTAAAAAAAAAAAGTCATGCAACGTATGGTCACTTGATACACATTTCATGTAGTAATGGACCCATTTTAATTTCCCATACTGTCTGGAGAAAGTTCTGAAAATGTTCAAAAAACCATCCTAATGTAAGCTTAGAAAAAATGCTGAAATTCTGGTTTAATGCAAAAATGTTTGGAAGTAACTGGGTCTGTCTTTCTTCTCCTCAGTACCACATCAACAAGCTGTCCATCATGTCTTCAGACAACCACATGAATAACAGTGAGAAGGAGGTGGATGAGGTGGATGCAGCCCTGTCGGACCTGGAGATCACTTTGGAGGGAGGGAAGACGTCCAACACACTGGTATGACGGCACTATCGCAGCGTAACTTAGACTACAGGGAACACTGTTTGGTTGTGGATTACATGCGATGGACTCGTCCAAGTTTTTATCCATCATTATGTGAATTTATTTCACAATTGTAGTGGCTTGGCAGTGATTTTAGTCCTTTGTTTCTCTCCTGTATTCTGATATGTATGTTTCCTTTCATCAGTGGTATTAAACTGAACTGGAAACCTACACAGACACAGACCCAGGGGAGAGGGAAGCACAATGAATTTCCCTTAAAGTGAAAAATTTCACACTGTTATTTATGAGGCCTGCTCCTGGCAGAAGACTGACTGTAGGGGGGAGATATTTGACCCTTAAACAAACCCAACAATGGCTGCATGTTAGATTGAAAATGTGTGTCCACTATAACAGTAGCCCCTCCTTAAGAACATGCTAAGTTTATACAGCTTATCAGAGGAAACTAAGCTTTGAGATATTGCATAAGCAGTGTTGTCTTTAGCATACTGTACTGAGCAGTGACATTGAAAATATACAAAGTTGAGCCGGAGGTCATATGTTTTGGTTTAACCGTGCTCTTAATCTTTTGTATTAAAACCTTCCAGGTTTATACTAATAATCTTTTTTCCCTTCCTCCCAGGGTGACATCACATCTATTCCTGAGCTAGCTGACTATGTCAAAGTCTTCAAGTAAGTCCACATCTGATCCAGCAGGATCACTTGCTTTTCCACTGTTATCAAAAACACTAACAACTGTGTATGCATGCGTGCAAAGACTGCATTTGTCCAAAGGAATACTGAGTCATCAGAGATCAGGAAGAAGAATGTCTGGCTGAATGAGAGAGCTGCTGTCTGGTTTGCATCAGTGTAATAAGCTGCATTGTTTGCCAGAGAACATTTTCAGGCTGAGCGCTCAGTTTAACTTTTCGAAGTGAATACAGTTAGACCAAGCATATTTTTGATCTATATTCACTTTTGGCTTTAAGCCTTTGCTGACAGGCAGGTGGCCCCTGTGGTGGCCGTCTCATAAAATCCAGAAACCATAAGGGGATGATGTTGAGGCATTTCCTCTTTAATGGTTTTCCATTAATGTTCACGTCCAACGCTCGCTCCTTCCCCATTCACCTTGCTGACTTTGCACTTCAGAGGCTCTCCCTCTTTTTCTCCCTTTCTCCTTTGTACTCACTTGTAATCCCCCTCCCCCACTCTCCCTCTCAACCACTAAAAAAAGAACTGATTTGTTCTTTTCAGCTGAACTCTGACATTTCTCCCTCTGTCTGTTATATATTTTCTAGACCCAAGAAACTGACGCTGAAGGGCTATAAGCAGTACTGGTGCACATTCAAGGACATCACAATTTCCTGTTACAAGAGTAAAGAGGAGGCACATGGGACACCTGCTCACCAAATGAATCTTAGAGGTGCAAACACGAAAAAAATGTCATTTCATGTCCACACAAGAATTTTAAGGCTTTATTTTTCTGCTGCAAGTAGGTCATTTTATGGTGATTTGTTTAAAAGAATGGGTGTGACCTTTAAACTCTTGTTCCGCTCCACACTCTGGCTTCCATGTGCAGGTTGTGAGGTAACTCCAGATGTTAACATCTCGGGTCAGAAATTCAACATCAAGTTGCTAATCCCTGTGGCTGATGGCATGAATGAGATCTGGCTTCGGTGTGACACGGTAAGACTCGAGTATTAGTGCAACATTTATGGTCAGTTTTTCATCCGTCTGTCAGATTTTTAATTGTCAGAATTTGACTTCACCGATTAGGAGAAACAGTACGCGCACTGGATGGCTGCGTGTCGCTTGGCCTCCAAAGGGAAGACAATGGCTGACAGCTCTTACAACCTGGAGGTCCAGAACATTCTGTCCTTCCTCAAGATGCAACACATGAACCCTGACCCGCAGTTAATTGAACCAATCACCACCGATATCAACCCGGAGTGCCTGGTGTCTCCGCGTTATCTGAAGAAGTACAAGAACAAGCAGGTAAGCCATGCAGGCTGCCTTTCTGTAAGAAGCTTAAACATACAACCACTAAGCTGTAGTTACAGCAGCATGGAGGTAAAGCGTAGTTGCAAAAAGACAGAATAAGGAAGGTAACTATCTAGTCTAATGTGTATTTTGTGGCAGGTTGTTTACTTGTTTGATGAGTCAGTTGTGGAGTTAAACGGAGCAGTGTCTGATGCTTCCCAGATGGGCGCCTCCTGGCATCAGGCTTGTCTTGCATTGGAATGCAGCCTCCCTCTACTCCCCTTCCTTTGCACTCCTCCTCTTCCCTCTGTTTCTCCTCCCACCCACCCCCAGTCCGAGGGGAAACCAGGACAGCAGACGTCCGAACTGTTCAACATGTAGAGTACAGTAGAGTTGTTCATGTCAGGCTGTAATGGACACCTTTTCTACTCTCAGTCTTGTGCGTTGTTGACGAAATAGGTGAGAAGTCAGATTATGTTTAGTATTTGTGTGAACGCAGCTTTGTGGAGCAACATTAGATCATCGTCAGCAAACATTTTAATAACCAGGTGTAACATTTGCGCACTGAGAATGAATCAATTTTATGGCGAGTGTTTGGAAAAGTCTACAATGTGCCAAGCAGATTTGCATGTAAGCAACAGGCTGGGATGTGTGTACAGTGGAACAGCTGAGTACACGGCTGCCATAGCTGCCTTAGATGGGGATGGGTGAGGTGGGGGGGGTTGCCCTCCCATAGCTTATTTAGTCAAGCTGGTTTTGTTTAAATTGTAGCAGAAAAGTGGAATGTTGCTAGGCAATTGGAAGGATGTTTTGAGTGCGTTGGTACGGTAAGTGATGACTCACAAATGGTCTTGGCCATAGCTTGAAATATCCTGGGTGTCTAGAGAGAGAGAAGTAGACAGAAAGATCGTTCAGGTCATGTAAATGGGTGTCAGTGTGGCCAGTTGAGTCTGCGTCCTGAAGGCAGCGTCCCCCTGTGGGTCATAATATGAACCAGAATTATTCTTTGTCTGTTTAATATTCCTTTCACAAAGGAAACCTGAGTATGAAATGAATCTACTGAGCACGTGATTTACCCACTCATATTCCACTTATGTCACAGGATGCCAGTGTTCAGAAACTAGCTTCACAGGCAGTCCTGCAAAAAAATTTGAATAAACTCAAAATTACAGAAGTACTAAACAGAGTTTCAGTTCTCTCTTTCTCTGTGTGGCTCTCATTCTTAATTTTTAGGCTAGTCAGGAAAGTTAAGTCGAGTTGAGTCCAGTCAGTTGTGTTTATATAGCTCAAAATCACCCCAAAGTTGTCTCAAGACACTTGACATATAGAGTCGGTCTAAACCACACTCTAAAACTAAATTGTATTAAATTCATTAAATTTATTAAAACCCAACCGTTGAAAGTAATTCCCACATGAGCGAGCACTTCATGAGTCAGTGTCCCAGTATACAGGCGCTGAGGGAGAATCAATTTATTGATGGAAAATATGTCCGACTCCCCTACAGTAGGTGGCGATATGCCAGTGAAAATCATATTTCTCTTAATTTAGTTATTTTTGCATTTGAAATTCTTCGTCTTAAGCTAAATAAACTCTTGGATCAACTGCAAAATGTGTCGTCACAAAGCTGAAAACAGGCTGTTTTATGATCTCGTAAAAATTCTCATTAACAAGCCGATGATGTTCTTGTAGGATATGATGCATTGTCGTAGATTACACTTGCCAACATTATAAAATAGTTGAAGTCAGCTCAACCTTGAACATAAATAAATGCAACCTACACAATAATGCAACAGTACCTTTAATCCAAAAACATCAGATACAACAACTAGGCACAGAGGACATTTTTAACTCTTATTTTTAATACATTAAGTACATTTTTCTGACGATACTTGCATACTTTTACTCACGTAAGATTTAGATTTTTACTTGAAGTGAATTCTTTTTATAGCATAGTATTGATACATATACTTATGTAAAGGATCTGCATACTTCGCCCACCACTGTATTGAGGTCTACTCAACATATTCTTCACAAGAAGATGCTGAATGAGTAATATTGTCAGTAAAATTGTAGCAGCTCATCATTTTAGTCAAGATAAAATAATAATAATGTTGCATGCATTTCAGAACAGCTCGCTGGAACCGCATGCATGCTAGCAAACCCTTATGGGAGCTGTGGTTGTTGCAGTTTTATCATATGTGCTGCTCAAATATCACAGTGAAGTATCTACTAGCTTATTTTCTCCAAAACATGGTCGGAAAACTCCACTTTTCTGTTTCAGTTTTGTTTTTCTTGTGAAGTAAACTCTGCCTTTAATAGAGGGTCATATAAACAGAATGACTGGACTTTTTAGGAGTATTAGCCCAGCAGGGTGTGCATCCGTCTGGGGCTGTGGTTCTTTTTGGTCTTACTTACTTTTTGGTCTCGGTCTGATAGCGGGTATCCCCAGGCACAACATGAAAGAGCAGTGGCATTATGTACAGTACGTGTATGTTCTCACACACATGTTAACTAGCGTAGTGGGGCGTGGGGCATCAGGAAATGAGCCGTGTCCGGGAATGTTGCGCGGGAAAACTGTCTGGGAAAAGCCCGTTTGCTCTCAGTCAGCAATGACCCCTCCCCATATCCTTAAACTGGACTTCCTGTTGCGAGAGTGGTCCGAGGAGACTTCCGTGCCGCGGCTCCCAGCAGACACACACATGGGAATTTTTAGATGTCTTGGACCACTGCGGTCTCTGACCAAATCTATACTGTTACATAATAGAAAACATACAGTGAAGGCACAATAATGGACATGGCACTTCTTTTGGTGCTGCTGGGTACTGTACATACATACCGCCACCTCATGGATCAAAAAGGCATTACAAAAAAGTTGTGTGATTGTTTTAAAGATCCGTTGTGAAAGCCTAACAGACATTATCTGGACCTGAAATGCACAGTTTCTTAATGTGAAACCACACAAATGTGCAACCTCTCCTTTTGCTCTGATGAATTCAACAGTGTCTCACTGCCGCTATACTTTATCTCCCTCTTGTGGCTGAATACTGCATGACACCCATACTCCACAGCACCTCCCCCCACTTGATTTCTTTTATTACAGCTACCTCTTTGTTGTTTTGGATCTTTCCTCCCTTGACATTAATCTTACTTGCTTGTTCTCTTTGTCCAATCTTTCTTTTTTATCTCTTCTTGTATGCATCTCCTTTATTCTCCCATCCCCTCCTCCTATCTTCAGCCAGGCCATATCAGGGACTTGGTAAGTTGAGTCGTGTGTCCACTGGGTGTCTTGTAAGCATTAGATACATGTATATGCATGACTGTATGAACTCTGAACATTGCTTTTGTCCAGGTTGTCTCAACTAATTAACAGTAGTGCAGCTGTCATGACATAGTGGCTGATAGTGGCAGTAGAATAGATCCTTCTTGTTGGTTTTGTCTGTTATTATTCATGCACTCTGATGTTTTCAGGGTGTCAGTAGACATGCAAATGTCATATTTCTTTTGATACAGTATTTGGGTATTTTGGGTTGTTTTTATACGTTTCATATGTCACTATGGACAAACACTGGGAGTATTCAGGAAAATAAATTGACCATGCAGGTGTTTTTTTGCATGATTTAGCCACTTTAACACAAGTGTCATATACTCCATGTAGTCCCAACATAAAAAGCAACAAATCTTTTGTTTAAGTAAACATGTCATGTGTTTTTGGGCAATGTGCTTTTACTTTTCCATGTACAAACAATGAAAAGGAGAGACTAAAATTTGCTAAAAGTTGAGAGATCCATCACAGTAAAGCTCTTTAAATGCAGTTGTGCAGTTCTTAAATTTGTGCTTTCTCATGCAGCCCAAGGATGCATCGCTAATCAGTAGTTTCAAAATAAAGTTCACTGCAATGGTGCAGAGGAAATCTCTTCGCAAATCTCTCGCAATTCCATTCAGTTCCAGTTCAGAGGGCTACGATGCAACAATTGAAAAGATTATAGATGCATATCAATGCAGGTGTTGCACTGCACTCACAGTAGAATTTCACCATTTTTGTTCCATTGACATCAGATCAGAACCAACATTTGAAAAATCAGTTTTTGACATTTGTGAATTGATGCCAAATCTTTCATATCCAAACCCCGATGCATCAAAGTTTGTTTTGGGTCCCCACCCCACCCCCACCCCCCCGCAACACTAATGTGACGGATACCTTATTTCAGAAAATTAGTCTTTATTAGCTTGTTGCACTCACATGAAGTAAAACCAGTGGAGATGGATCTGGATTGTAAGAAAAGAATCCTCATCTTAGAGGTTGGGTCACTTCAGATGTAAGACTGCTTCTCTGGTTGAATTAGATGATGCGATTTTAAGCTGCAGCCTTAAAAACTATTTATTGCCAGTAGGGGAAAACACACATGCATGCACGCTCACACAGATTGGAAGCTCCCCTTTGCTCATTAGCTCTCGTCTGGCTCCTCGCGGGTCTCATAGGTTTATATTGTTTGTCTGTGCTGTGTGAAGTAGACTTTCACTGTGGCAGCTCTCTGGTTATTGGCTGACTGTGTGTGCTGATAACTTTATGGAGCTCGCCACAGCTTATTTACTCGTGTGTGTGTGTGTGTTGTTTTGGATACATGAGGTGGTTGAAGTGTGTTGATGGGATCTTTTTGAGTGTGTATGTTAGTGTTTGGCGAGACTCAGACGGTGGGGAAATACTGCAAAGCCATGTGTGTAATGTGTGCAATTGTGTATTTGTCAGATTTCAGCCCGGATCCTTGAAGCCCACCAGAACGTGGCCCAGATGAGTCTCATCGAAGCCAAGATGCGCTTCATCCAGGCGTGGCAGTCCCTGCCTGAGTTTGGAATCACTCATTTCCTTGCCAAGTAAGTTTTGTCACAGCTGGGAAAAAAGTTCTTAATGCTGTTCTTTATATTCTCTCTCTGTCACCCACTCTTTGTTATTATGTGCTGACAGTGACTCATAATGTCATTTGATCTGTACAGTTTCACTTCATAGCTGATTCTCTTCTCCTTCTCTGCAGGTTCCAGGGTGGGAAGCGGGAGGAGCTGATCGGCATCACTTACAACCGTCTGATCCGGATGGATGCCAACACTGGAGATGCTATCAAGACCTGGCGCTTCAGCAACATGAAACAGTGGAACGTCAACTGGGAGATCAAGATGGTGAGAAACCCACTGAATATGACATTTAATGTAGTATGTTTTCCTTAAATATTTCATTTTTATACAATTTATCAGGCTTTTGTCGATTGTGTGCTGGAAGTACATGTCTGTATTTATTTATTTATTCATTGCTTTATTTAATGACGACAGATAAAAATGACAGACAGGAAATCAAATCGGGGAGACAGAGGGAGGGGTAGCATTGCTAGCAGCTCCTAGCATAAAACACTCAAATCATCAACCAAATTTTTGGCTTTCAAGCTGCATCGTGAGTAATGTAGATACCTGGTTTTGAAAATGAGGATATTTTGAATTTTAAAAAAAGTCTTTCTAATGTATCAGTTTAAATTATTTTTGTTCAAACTGTCAAACATTGGCCATACAGCAGTGTTACAAAAATGCCATGCTAAACTCTTGGAGCACCCTTAGACCTTTTAGTAGTTTATTTGAATAAGTGTCAAATTTTTTTAACCAAATAACCAAATTCAGTCATCTTATATAGTAAAGTGCATATGTTTGGGTTTGAGATGTCAAACAAAGACATTTGAATAATGTAACTTGGGTTTTAGAAGCTGTAAAGAGCATTTTTGACTTTTCTTTGACAATTTACAGACCAAACAGTAATTAATAGATGACCTTCCAAGTTGATTGTAGCACTTAAAGCATCTGAAAGCTGCACAGTTGGTTATTTGATCTGCACCATTAGAAAACCCCGGAGCACAACCCTGGTCAAGTCATTTGATTTCACCCAAATAACAAATACATTGCTAAATGGAGGTAGAAAAACATCCATGTCGAAGCACAGCTGTTGTTTGAGTGTATCTAATTCTTATGAATAAACATATAGAAGTTGTAGCAGACTTCATAGAGTTTGTCTTCTCTTGGCTTTTTGCTCTGTTTACTATCAGAACTAATTCAAGGAAACATGGAGTGTCAGTTATGACCAAATTGCATTTTTCTACAGCAGACAGTCTGCAGCACATCAAGAACCATGATTACATTTCACTGGTTTTCAATTAGCATGACTGATGTGTTTTGCTCTGTGTGCGCAGGTGAAGGTGGAATTTGCAGATGAGCCCTGTCTGTCCTTCATCTGCGCCGAGGTGGACTGCAAGGTGGTCCACGAGTTCATCGGCGGCTACATCTTCCTGTCCACACGTGCCAAGGACCAGAACGAGTCTCTAGACGAAGAGATGTTCTATAAGCTGACCAGCGGCTGGGTCTGAGCCACCCCGAACTGCGGGGGGTCAGCGATTGTAGGTCAGGGGCCAGCAGGGGAGCGGCTGGGTGTGGGGTGGGTGGTGGAACCACAGTGTACGGGGTGTATTTTATTCTCCTGTTTCTCAGTGTTTTTATTTGTTTGGAGCCGTGCTGTAGAGTCCAGAGCAGCACTACCTTTGCCATGGCTGATACATTTTTATTGTTAGGTTGTTTTTTGTTTTTGTTTTTTTTGCATTATAGCTGACAAGGTCATTTGTTACAACACTAATATTGTGGTGAATGCAGTCTTGATGAACTTTTGAACCCCTGTGGTTGTTGAGCAGAAGCTCTAATTAGGAAGCTTCTCTGTTTTCCTTCACGACCACCCGCCTCCTCTCCTCCTGGACTGATGGCCATCAACTTACGTCCATGACAACCCTTTAAAACCAATCAAACGCCTGATTTAATCCCAAAGAATCTCCTTTTTCCTCTTCACTCCTCTCATTTTTTGTTTCCTCTTCCTCTTCTTTGTTCTATTCTAGAACTGGACTAAAGGAGCTGACATCAAATTGTCATGTAAACATAATGTAATAGTGGCGCAACAGATACCTACAGTTATATCAAATAGTTTATTCTAAAAGATGGATTTTTATGCAAGAGTCAAATAAAAAGGGGTATCTGATCACAGCGCTGCCTGTCCATCCTATCAGATCTGATCTATGAAGGGTTTAACTTCTTTGAAGTCACATGTAAGCACTTCTACAGTATACAGTCTTGTTTTTGAATAAGCTGTTGTTAAATTTCCTTTTGCTTTTCATGTCTGTTTTTGTTTCAGAGCTTCTCCTCTGTCCTGTATCTCTATTAAAATCTCATCGTATTAGCTGACAGGTGTGACAGTGACGAGCCTGAGCTTTGTCTTGTATTGAAAAGCTTGCTTATAGTGAGCATGTCTGAAAACACACTACAGATCAGTGCACTGGCATGAATGTCCTGCGGGTTTGAAAATCTTGTCCATCAGATGTAAATATCCTCTCTGCCACATGTTCGTCTGAAAGCGTCATTAATTCCGGGCTATGTGAAGTTTTTGAAGATAGTTAAAGCCTCCACATGAAGTCACATGACTTTTTTTAAGATGTCCGTTATCTTTCCACAACTCTATGCAGCCCCCCTTTAAAGAAAAGGTGTTTTCATCTTCTCACCTTCAAGTGTGCATTCAAAAGTTGTGCCAAAGTGCATTAATAAATTGCCAAACATGTCTGTTTATGGCTGCTGTTCAGACCGCAGTGACGCGTTGCTAAATCTCAACAGCATGTTTGAAACTGCATCCACAGATTTAAAAACCCCTGACATCTCAACGCTAAGTGCATGTAGCTGAACTACATAACAGGAGGCCTCATTAATCCGTTCTACTCTATTGCAATTCTGTTTCTCACACCATATAGTATTATTATTATTATTATTATTATTATAATTTCTATCATTACACACCAGCAAAAGGTCACTGTGTTTGAAGAATGAATATGCAATGTGTTTTTTTTTCTTCTGTCCTCAGTATGAAGGATCAGTAAATGAAGTATTATTTTTTTGTAACTAATGTAAAAACACAAACGTTTTATAGAATTGTACAGTTTTTGTTTCTGCTTTGTGGGAAAGCAGGGGGGAAGCCATCTGTCAACATGTGTAATACTCATGATTGTGCCTGCTTATGTTGTGGTCTTACCGAGTTTTCAGATGAAGATATATATGAATATATATTAAAATAACACTAGTCTCAAACGCCAGGTTTGATTGAGATATTTGTTGAGTACATATTATAATTTTTTTAAATACAGATACGTATGCCTTCTTAATGTGCTATTTTTCTTCCATTTTTGCTTCATATTATTGATTTTCTTCTTTCTCCTCCACCACTTGTGGATCACAGTGTCCATTTGTGGCCCTGAGTCGTGTTTTTAGCTCATTCTTCAGACTGACCATGATCATTGATGTGCTGCAAATTTAATTTGCCCGGCGCCTTTTTAAAAAACTTCACTTACGTGTCTGGTTTTGTCACAACTGAAGTGTGCCATTTAATAATGTCCATATGAAGGAGACTTGTCTTGTTTAGACCCTGGAGTTTGAGACAAATCAGCAAGAGTGAACAGAGGTAAGAGAAAACCAAGCCTCGTCTGCGTTTATTTTCTCTGATGTTGTTTTTGTTTGCCTCCAGTGTCGGGAGCAGCGGTGCATGTCCTGCTGCTCTGTTTTCTGACTGTAAAAAATGCATTTATTTTAAAAAATAAAGTAATTTTTATTTAAAAAAAACAGCATCCTCTGTCTTCCATTTGCCTGAACTCAGCATGTCTTGAGAGATAAGGCTGGAATGTTTTTTACCGCAGCTATTTTCAGCAAATCCTTTGATAAGTCCAACAGAACAGTAATGTTCCCACTAATCCCCAAGTCCATTTTGTTCCCAATATGGATATAAATCTTTCAAAACAGGTCCTGAATGTGGAGTTTTATTTAAAAAAACAACTTTAATTTCTCAAAACAACTAGTTGCTGTGATTTTCAGCAATTGTCAAACATGAGACATATTTTGTTGAGGTCTATTTTCAGCATTAGTGAATGAAGTGATTTATGCAGCCTTGTCTGTGTTTATGGTAATGAGGGAAAATGTCACCCGGAGCAAGGCCGTGGTTTTCTGATTGACTTTGGGGTTTTTTTTACAGTTTTTAGACAACAGCAGAGGTCTGTGGTTTTATCAGGCTTCAGCTAAACTGTTCAATTTATTGTTGGATCGTCGTGGGGTTTGTTGACCTCAGGAGAAATATAGAATATTGTCAGACGTGACCCACTGTATTACTACTGTAGGCCTTTTTAGCACTGACCACGAGAAAAAGGGGTTTCTGCTCATGTCGTAAAGAGTGGACCTAATTGCTTACAGGTAATGCAGGATCAAAAGCAGGATCCTTCATTTGAAGATCATTAGCAGGACACATGCAAACAAAGACAGGACATCTCAACAAAGAACTAAACTGAATTGATGGGGCATGAGAGGCAGGTGGAGAAGTTCAGGTGAGGGTAATGAGGATCTACCAGGAAAGAAGATGATTGGCTGGTTTAAATACTGAGTCCAGGCAGGGATAATTAGACTGATGCAGGGCAGGCATGAAGGGAAGATGCTTATGGACAAACAGGCATAAATAAACAAAACAACCCAGAAAACAAGATGACAGCCTGTAATACATCTGTATAGTCACTATTGATGCAGCTTCTTAATCTGAAAAGAAAACTACTGAAATTCAGTGCACAAAAACTTCTATGAAGAGTAAAATTTGCTTTCCAGCAGATGTATATTTTATATGGCATTGTGTTAGGTCACCATTATGCAAAGTAACATATAGAGATAAATAATCAGAAATAACAGAGAAATCAATTTTTTTTCATTTCATTTTCTTGTGTTTATCAATTGCTGTACCACACACATCCACATATGCAGGCTACTACATGCGCACTGGCTATGTTTCTCCACAAGAGGGCAGTGTGCAATCATCTGTGCTCCCACCACACTCTCACACTCCACACTTCTCCAAAGGTTTCTCTGCCCAAATCTGATATCTTTACCTGGCATCCCAGCAGAAAACCAAGCACCAGATTGAGGAGGAGATTAGATCAGCGAACGCCTGCGGACAGTCTGTCTTTTTGCAGGCTTTTGCCCACAGTGGACACGGCGCACGTCCGTCTGTCACCTGCTGGGCAGCTGGGTACGGAGGTGTTGGTGGCCATGATGACTGGGGTGCAGCTCACACCACCTGATGTCCAGGGTAGTATCATGTAGAATGGCAGCACAGACTGCACGGGTTATTAGATAACGCAAGGTTTTAGAGAGCTGCTGATGACTGTGAGCACAGGTTGGACACTTGCTAGAGTGAGATTAGCTGAAGTCAGATAAACAGAGGAGGACTAACCTGCATTCTCATTGGCCATGTGGGCACTTTTCTTAAAAGCAGAAATGTACATCTGTCCTGCCATTAAACAATTCTTTGAATCACTCAGATTCACAGTATTTGCACTTCGCCTTAAGTATTGCATCTTTTATACACTTTATCTGCTCATGAGCTTGCACCCATCCTCCAGTTAATTGTGAGATTAGATGAGGATGCAGCACTGCAGAGGGAGCAATGAATTAAACTCTGCTAGAACATCCTGCTGTTATGGAAGATGGGTCTCTATCCAACACTTAAACTGGCCGTTCTGAAGGCAGCAATCTACAAGAAAGCTTTTGCAGCCACACAGCAAATCAAAACTCATTTGTAGATGGGTTTTAGATGTGGAAGGATAACTTTCTGCAGCTCCTCTGGCTTGTTCCTTATATAGCCTGTACTAATGTGGGATCTGGCCCATTGTGTTCACTGTGTGTGGGAAGTAAAGTTGTCTGACCGATGGCTCCACCTAGTGACGTGGATTTCCTCAGACCCTTTGGGACCTAAGGGTGGATGGCGACCTTGATGTGGCTTGAAAGAAAATGCAGGAGGAGAATCAAGGATGACATTTATAGATTGTGCTGCTCACAAACAATTAAAATGCAGGAAGTCAAAACATGAAAGAAGGAAAACAATGAGGGGAGCAAAGTAGCACCTGTTGCTATTCAGCACAGCAGTTTCCTGGTTGGACCAAATGCATAGTTCAGTTTCAAGGAAGTTCTGCTCTGCTTTCCTCATTCCTGAAGTTCACAGCCGGCTAGAGTCATTGTTAGTGTCACAGGTATCTCTCTCTAGGAAAGCGTTTCTGACATTCGCCCCCTTTCTCCTGCACTGAGAGGAGTGCTGCAGATAATGTCAGCCATGACAGCAGATGTGCCGATTAGCGGGTTCCAGGTAAGTTTTGAAATTTTCTTAAAGAAAACTGTCTTTTCCCTTCAGACCTGTGTTTTAACCTTGTCTAGATCAATTGCATTTTATTCTCTTTTTCCAACTGGTAAGGTAAGGTGAGGAAAGGTCATGGTAGCTGGAGTTTAAATAGCTGCTGCCAAGATGATAGAAAATGAGATCTTGCAGGTTTTTAATCATGCATGGTCATTCAAGGTTCCCCAAGAGATAAAACACATTGACTCTGGTGATCCTTGACTTTTAATCTACTGCCATCAGCTGACTGAAGTTTTTTCAGCTTATTCAGTGAAATATATAATTATGTATAATGATAGTTGGAACCAGGCAGCCAGGAAAGACGTAGGTCTACTTCTTTGTAAGAACAATGACTTATAAATACTTCATGAACATGACAATTTAAGAGTTAAAGTTAAAATTAACACATTGCTTTGCTTGGTTCCTTTTATAAAAAGCAATAACTCACTCCAGGATGTGATGTATTGTGATTATATCACTGCTACACGTCGGGCTGAACAACACCCGTTGGTTGTGATGTTATCACAACATACCACTTTTTGTCATGAGCCACTGCTTAAATGTCAACGGTGTCAATGTGAGCATGTCAGCAGGAGATGTTAGTACACGGAGCTGTTTTTTATGGCTTTAGACATCCAGTTTTTTTAAGATTATATTGCTAAATTGATTATTTTCCTTTTTATTTTGGTTTATTTTGGCTATAAAGTACTATTCTCCATTTACTTTTTTTCTCAATCAATGCTTTAACTTAATTTCGTCAAATTATAATTGAGGCAGTTTTGCATTTCTGGATTGTTCTGACATTAAATCCCTTTTGTGATTTTAGCCAAACCGTCTTGGAAGTCTGCACTGCTTAGCAACACTTTTTATTCCTCTCTGCAGGAAAAATGAATGTAATGCTCAGCAGCACTCTGAACAAAAACCTACTCATTAAAAAGCAATAGCCATGTAAACAACATAGAATCCATTTATTTTTTCCAGTCAATATTCATTTCATTTCAGCACACAGCATCACTAAACGCAGTTTGTGGGCTCAACCTTTGGATTCAAATGTTACAGCATTAAAAATTCACCCAAAAAAGAACTCACATGTTATTCCAACTATTTTGGACAGTTCAGTCTAGATGCGTTTCCATGGAAAAGGATCAGTCTGGGCTAAACACTGAGGAGTGCCAAGAAGACTCTTATCTTGATGTTATCAATTACACTCTGGAGCTGTTAAACTGAGTTTAAAGGCTCTAGAAAACATATGTTCCAGTGAAAGCTCTTTGAGATTGAAAGGCTGGATTAATTCTATAAGCTTGGAAAATCATGTTTATTTCTTCCTTTGATTTATTTGTGTGAAGCTGTCAGATTGGTATTAGTGGGTTGTAGCTGTGAACAGATGTTACAGACCTTTCGGATACCTTATAGGGAATTCTGTTTCATGGAGATTCAATGGAGAGATGTTTACGTATTGGTCATTGTCCTAAAGTCTCTGTCGCTGACTCATAAACTACATGAAAACAGTCTTTTCCATAAACAACATTTGACACCGCTACATCTCATCTGTTAGATGATTACTGGAAGCCTGAGGTCATCCACCTTGTTAGTCTTGCCTTGAAGTCGGGGACGTCACGCGTGCAGTTGCAGAAATCATGAGCATGTCATTAAGGTCTCAGAGCTCATCCGGAGGGTGTCCTCTCAGCTGATGAGGTCATGTCACATGGTGTTTATAGAGATGAGATGGGCCTGTCGCGAGCCAAGACGCTTGCATCATCACTTCTCGCAGCACGCAAGTATTTTATGGTCATGCATGCATTCAGTACACAAGTATACACACAAATTGTGCGCAACATATTATACCTAAGGCTACAGATGTTGTGTATTCCAGCTCACGTAACATTTCAAGTTGAATCCTCTCGCGGCTATTTGCTGTTGGAGTCTTTTCTAAAGTAACCCGCTTCTCCCTGGGGGACCTTTTGGCTTTAAGCACTGTTGCACAAAATTGGGCAATTTGCATCGCCTCGCTCACTAAAACCTGTTTTGTTTGGCTACATCCTCCTGTTTTTTAAGAAAACAAGTTAATGCAATTTAAAGGACTGTTGTTGCTAAGGATTTCATTTGGAACAACAAGTGTCAGATGCCGATGTGTTTTTTGCTTTTGGAGGTGGTAGAAGAACCTGTCTTTGCCTCAGGCATGAGTCTGCAGACTTGTCAAAGAAGGAAGAAAACATGAATCCTGGGAGATTTTGTGTCAAAAGCATAACACTGCTAGTGTGTGTATATA
>JAQFJA010000007.1:10115101-10125698 GCA_029874485.1 Naso brachycentron
TGGTCCATTAAGATCCATCCAAAGACTCTATTCATGGTACCATTTTGCTTTAGCGTTTGTTTCTCGCACTTTAATGAGACTCTCAAAAATGCAGTAGAAATGTATGCTGTGCTGTACGGTGTGACACACTGAACGTGATTGGCGGGATCGGTTTGTGTGCCTGGGAACCTGCTACTGGTTTCACACACACACGCACTACACACACACCCGCAGTCAGACAGACAGACGGTGTTTCGCAGAAACGGCCGCAGGGAAAACAAACTCTCCTCCGCCGCTTAAAAACCAACAACTGCCGCAGAAGTGAAGTCGACGCGATGTTAACACGAAATGCTACCGTTTAGTCTGAGAGGACAGCTGACAGTCAGAAGGGACAGCCGAAAGTCGGAGCACTGTGACGGCAGCTGGAGAAATTAACTGACGGATTTGTGGACTGCACGTGGAAAGCAACGTTGAAACACATCGGTAAGTAACGTTACCTCCTGACTGTACTTCTGTTTTAGACAATTCAATGTACACTTCAGTAGTTTTCCGCATGGAAAAGTTTTATTTAAGCTTTGTATGCACATTGGCTCTGTTGTTTTTACGTTTTTAATTAGCGTTTGGCTGTTACTGCGTCAACGTTGATAAACACTGCGCTGGAATAAGAACAAGTGTGCGCGCGCGTGTAACTAATTAACCGTTGGCCCATAACAATAATCGTAACCTAATGTCATTTTATCCTGATTTAATGAACCACACGTTGATTTGTGTTTCTACCGGGCTTTCGGAAGAAAACTTGGTGATAAAGTGTGCGCACATTTGTTTTGACAAAATTATGATAATTCAGGTTGATTTACATCACCACATATGTCATTTTTGTATTTTATGATGTCCACAGAGGTGAACCGCGCCTCCCTGTTCTGGAGCTGCCGCTCCTCTTTGGCCACGCTGAGTTAACAAGGAAACTAAAGTGCATTCTTGTGTTAAGTCTTAAATGGTCCAATACTTGATCAGAGCCATTTTGGCATCTGTGTTATATATGACTTGGAAGTGCAAATATTCCAGTGAAAATCCTTCAGTCCAGACAAATGACTTTGGGTGTTGTCCAACTTGAATAGCTGTGTAATATTAGTGCGGGCTGGGTTGTAGGCTGCGCTTCTGTATCGTGTGTGTCTGCCCAACAGTAACATGAGACACTTGTTTCATACTATATTAACTTAAAAGATCATTAAATCAACATTTAATGTCTCAAAACAAACTGGTCCCATTTTAAAAACACATCTGTTTGTGGTGTTTTGTGCTGGTTGCTTGTGAACTACATGGAGATCACGTCTGATGCTGGTGTCTTCTTCAGAGGAAATAATCAATACATTTAAGTGACAGTTAATCTTAATGTCAAATACATCATTTGAATCATTATTGGTAGTTTCTTTTCTCCTGGCCAAACTAAACAGTCATATAACCAGGCTGAAAACTGTTTTTTGGTGTCGTTTGTTATACTCGTGTGTTTGCCATATCAGACCTAAGACTTACTCAAACTGTGTCTGGTGCCACATTTATATAACCTGTTGTATTTGGTTTTTGTTTTAAAAAACACACACATATATATATATTCTTTAACTGTTTTCTTATTATTTTATTCTACCTAATGAATGTTTTTTCAGCTCCAAAATACTTGGGTTGCCTCCGTGCTAAATCCAAAGTTGTACGTACCACATGTCTCTATCCCTGTATCTCTGTGACAGGATGGGTCCTTAATGGCCGTTTGGTTCAGATTAACTGTAAGGCTCCTTATTTTACCCTTGTGCCTCCCAATGATGTTAACTATCCCACTTAACATTAAAATATTGCTTCTTCCTATGCAAGCGTTCAGGGCTTAATTTGCTCCGGCATGCCATAAAAGATAAGCATATACCTTCCCAATATTTAATGTCCATTGCAGTCATCATTGTGTAAACTGTGGAGCTGGCTCCCTCCCTGTGAGTCCACCACCTCAGCTTGTTCTTTTGCCAGATCTCCTTGAAGGCAGACATAAAGAAATACAAAGCCTTGTTTCTTTATTGGATCTTAAAATAAAAAGAGGAACAAAAATCAGCGGGTCAGTGTTTCTGACTAAGCCTCTGTGTCCCTGTGGAGTCTGAATCACTATACTGTGGTCGTCCTGCATTACAGAAATAATGCTCTCTGCACTATGATTGTGAGCAGCAACTCTGTTTTGCAACACATAAAAGGAGAACAGTATTAAAGTTAGACAGAGTCTGTTTACCACAGACTTGCTCTGCGTCTGTCACCTGTGCCTATTACTGTGCTGACACAGTAATGTTGCTTTTAGCTGATCCTTATGCAAACATATTGTCCAATTTGCTGCTGTGTTGTGAACCATTGCCACAGCATATAATCGAGTCACTGTAGTAGTGATCCCTGCAGCTGTATTCAAGTGATCTGTGTGTAAGTGCTCCAGGTTTGCGCTTCTGCTGTTCAGTCTGTTTCATTGCCATAAGGTGCTGGGCTATAAAGGATGAGCTCATTTGGATGTCTGGCCTTTTATTCATTGATTCATGGGTAGCCCATGTCTTCCTGGCACTGTATAACCTTCACTAGCAGCTGAACAACACAGGACTATAGATGGGTGCTTTCATGTCTTTGCTTTTTGAGGAAGAAGAGGAGGACTCCATTCAACAAGCTTTTTTGATGGAAAGCTACTCTTTTTTGTGATCAGTGATGTCTGTTATCTTATAAACATAGCATAGACGTTGTGGGTACAGTGTCATTTACTTTTTTGTCCCAACATTTACAATGTAGCCTACAGTTTTTTGCCACATGTATTGTGGAGAAAAATAACAACACAACTCACTATGGCCAGACCGATGTGGGATTTTTGGGGTCGATGCCAATACCGATACCAATAGTTGGGCGTGAGAAAATCTGATATATTGGCTGTTGTACATAAATATTATCCATTGAACGTTCTTAATAAACTTTGATCCAAACTTAAGTGCACTGAACAGCGTAGACTTCACTTATTCATTAAATAAGGAGTCGCAAACTACATAATTTTACCATTTTAAATCACTAGTTCAAGTATTTTTTCTAGGCTTAAAAAACGTTTTAATGTTGACACATATTGGTGAACTATATGCCGACACTGATATACCTGTAATGGCCCAATACTGGCCGATAATAATGGCCAACTGATATGTCGGTTTGGCCCTACAACTCACTTTAAAAATGCAAATGACTGTGGCCGGATGAAAAAAAGAACAATGAAATTATGAGAAGCATCCAAAGCGACGCTTTTTGCTCTTTTTAGAAATTTCAACCCTCTCTAGGAGCATTTCAGGCAAACTGCTGTAATGCTTCCTGAAGGAGAAAGTAGCCTGCAAATTACAGTAGTTGCGCTCAAAATAGCCAGTTAGGGATGCATACATGGGTTTCCCCTTTCATTAGCTGAAAATCACCCTGATCCCTGCTGAGCACAAACTTTTCAACCATGCAAAAACTGCAATCTCTCTACTGTTCAATTAGATTACCTATTTCCTTTAATTTCTTGTCGCACATGCGTTGTCATGCACGCAGTAAACAGTTTGATTCATATCATAAAAATGCAGAAGGAGGAAAAATGACTGTTTTTCACTCGAGTGTGCCAAAATAAAGCTGTGGGGAGAGAGCAGCAGACAATCCAAATTGTGTCAACTAAGAAAGCAGCAGTAGATGCTGAATTTGGAGAACAGACTGGTTGAGATGCAGCACTGCTTGTCATTTCGTAAGGAGAGTTTTAGATGAAGTATGACGGATGGTGATATTGTTTGTATTGTACTTCCCCTGCTGCGGTCCTGTTTACTTGTTTACCAACCCTAGTTGAACATATTTCAAGATTTCTGTAGGTAAGATAGAAAAACTTTTATTTATATCGAAATGTTGCATTGGGTCTGATGGACAAATTCAGCCTTAGATATTAAAATTTTAAAAGCTAAAGTTGACCTGAAATCTTACACAGCTCAAAAAAGCTAACCTACACCTGGTGCTTGTTTTTGACTTTATGAAATGGGCAATTACTGTTTTTATTCTGCATTCTCTGCAAAGTTACTTTATAAAAATAAGTCTTTGACTCGATGTTTCACAATCAAGCCTCAAAGGAAAGCTACCAGAGAGAGTGAGAGTGCTGTTTGATTCCACAAGTGCAGTTTCGGAGTTGCATATTGTAGAAATACTGCAAAAATTATGGGCTCGTTCGCACTGACTTTCATGTCTTATGTTATGAAATACCAGTGAATGTTTTCCCTTGGCTGCAATGTGTAGTTATACAACATAATAATTCTTGATGTCATTGACCATTATAAACCAGCATGATACTTAAAAGTGACCTGTGACTGAAATGTTTTTACTGTGCATGTCAAGACTGAGTGTTGCTTGTAATTTGTATCTAAATGCTGCTCTCATGTAGGATTTGATTGCAACAAATCACAGGCTGCCGTGATGCCACAAAAGCAGCAGGGAAGACGGCGTAATCTCTCAATTATTTTACGAGAGGTAACATTCACCATCTGCTCATGTGGTGATGTGTGATAGCACTCATTCAAAGCGACACTGCCGTGTGACATCACTCTCTGAAGATGTAATTTATAAAGATGTGTGCACTGTGGGAGGTTTTTCCTGTAAATTCACAGCCTTGCACTGAGCCATGAGCCAACACGAAAGACACGTATGAGAGACTGCAGATGAGGCAGAGTTTTTTATTTCTTTCATACATCTTTGAGGGCGCAATGTTGAGTGAAAGAAATTACGTTGTCTTTGAAAGTTTCCAAAGACAGTCAAATGTGAGTGGGAGGAGTCGGCACAGGGGAATTGCTTCTGGTGTAGGATTATATTATCTGTTTGAATTGGTTATCTCGCCAGATATTATCATGTTCAAAACTGAAAAGTGAAATGTGGTTCTTTTGTACATCACGCTCATGCAGCTAAGATTTTGTGTACACCCCAACTGCAAGTAATATCTCTAACATTGACTCCCCTCTTGTTCTCGGATGGTGCTTGAAAGGACTGTAAATCTTTGTCTTATTGCTGCGTTCCCCCAAGCCAAAATGCTTGTTGACAAACCGGTGCAGTGCACCTGCATGTGTTTGCTGACCCTGTGTATTTTAAGCAGGCTATACAATTGAAAATCTCTCATATTAGGTTGTAATTCCCTTTTAGTGGTGGGTGCTTCTCTAACCAGTGAAAAAATCTCACATTAATGTATTTCTCCATGCTTATCTGTCTTCATGATGCCTACACACTGATTTGTGTATGCCCTACCCCTGCCATTGCTTTGAATTCAGCCTCATTCTCCTCTTACTGTCATGGTCCAAAACTAATTGGTCATGATTTAGCTAGGACATGTGCCTACATGTCAGTGTCACATAAGGTTATAGTTGTCCTTTAGTTTTCCCAAGCTTGCTAGTCCCTTTCTATTCTGTAGCACATTACTTTGTAACCATATGATGGATTTCTGGTGGCTCACTCTTTAAAAAGTTCTCACACAGCAGGTGTCAGCATTTTAATTACACAAGCAGCAAAGTCGATATACTTTGTAATTCTTTGGATGGATTTCTTAGCTTGAACCGACTGAGGGTTTTTCTTTAAGTTTAGGAAGTAAAAGATTTACCTTTAGTTCGGTTCACCTTTACTTCTGTAGCAGGTTCCCATGGGCTCATGCACACAGGCTGGAGAGCAGCACTGTTTTGATGCTTAAAGAAGTGGCTGTGCAGCAAAACATAAAGGCTGCTCTCCAATGAGGTCTCAAGAGAACCGTGAGCACGGAAAGAACAGATTTCAAATTAGCACACTGGGCAAAGGGGGACCAAGGGACTGAGCAGGAACAGTGTTGCTCCTTTAAGTGCTTGGCAATACACAGCCACAGTTAATGAAGTGTTTTTAAAAGGCTCTTGTTGAAAATGGGGTGATAAGCAGTCGAAAAACGTACGTACGTCGTTTTTACTACCACGGCACCCTTCAATACCAGTGTTTGACTCTGCAGTGTGAGCATTGCATAACACTGCTCAAAGTCAGACCATAAGCTATGCATTGCATTTCACTGCCTAGAAGCTCCTGTCTGCCTCCTCCTACTCTTCCTTCTTCTTGTTTTCCTCCTCGCATCCCCCATCCCCTTATCCGCCCTTCTCGTCATGCTTCAGTGGGCCACCTGAGGGTGGAAATGCGCTCCCCTTTGCCTGGTGACAGCTTGCAGGGAGATGTGGGCAGCCTTGCAGCTGGAGGAGGTTGAAGAATAGGGAATGATGCTATGGATTAGGGATCCACAGAGAGGAACTCCGCTGGGTTGATTTGTGAAAAGAGAGCAACAAAGCCAAAGACTTTCCCTTGTTGAAAAGCCAGGTTGTTATGTTTAGAGACCATGATGTCAAACTCTTTGAGTGCTGTACTGCTGAAATGATTTGAGAATGGCCTGACATAGTAAAAGACATGTCGTTATCAGAGCATGAACACTCAGCTTTTACATGATGCGTGTTTATACGAGGCTCGTGAAGACCTGAATGGACAGCAATCCCACTTTTGCCAGAGGGTTCAGTGATGTATTTTCAAAGTAAGGTTTAGGTCTATTAAATAGTCACAGTGTTTGGATGCTGGCCATCTTCTAAATGCCAATAAAAGCCTAGTTTATTAGGCCTTTTTAATTACTCTTCACAAAATCTTGGCCTCAGTTTTGTTTACTATGAAGTCTTGGTTTGCTGAAAGAGTGAAAAGGAAGGGAGGTGGATTTAAACAAAGAACATTCAGTAAGATTTCTAACTACCTAAGCATGAAAAAAGTGGGAAACATAAATTTTGTAAATGTAGAACTAATTTAATGAGCCATTCATATGTCTACCTGGGCCTTCAGGAGTCATACGCTCTCCTTAAACATATGTGCATCTTAATGCACTATAATTCAGAGGCCTTTTTACCTTTGTGAATTCTTCAGTGTTTGTTTTTTTTGGTGCTGACTGTCAGAGAGACACATTACACGCATTATCTTTACCTGTGATGCAGTTCAGCATGAAACTAGCGCTAAATGCTGTCCCAAAAATTGCCATATATCTGACACGCTCATGCACCCTCACATGTTATGTTTTAGCCATGCTATTGTGTTCAAAGCTTTTATGTTCCGCTGCTGTTGAAATGTTCCTTCTTGCCTGATGTAATCCTACTGTAACGCTGATCACCAGTCAACAACAGCAGCCAGTTGTTTGCAAACTTTGCAGGTGGACAGTTGAGTTGTTCGCTTTTTACTGTCCGTTTAAATCTTGTGCTCCTGCAGGTTTTGCTATAATAATTATTAGTGAATGAAACTTTGACCCCACTTGCTTCTTTTCAACAGGTTAGCACTTGATTTAAGCCTGCTGCACTGTTAGAAAAAACTATTTAGTCTGTTGTTCACATTAAATCAGTTCGATGAAGGCATTGTGTTGTAGTCTGCCCTGCTTTGATTCGACTGGTTTAGACTGACAGATTGGTTCATCAGGCTGGCCTGTGTGGTATGTGGTTGAGAGAGCTTGCATTTGTCTCAAGTGATTGTGTGTTGCTTAGAAAATTATTAAGCGTTATAGTCCTCACGGGAGCATTTGGATGTAATTAACCCACTTCTTTATGACTGTACTCTGCATTTAAGCACATGTAGGCCAACCAAGCACAGTTTTCCATGACACCATCAGACAAAATGCTGTGTCTCTCGCGGTGTGCCCCCAGTCATCAAGAAATAAATCCACTCACAGACTTTGGTTGTAATAATAGAAACACGATTGTTGCTCTGTATCAGTGAGACTTGCTAGGACTGTTAACAGCTTCTGCTGAAGACATTTCATATCCATGAGTGGCCAAAGAGAATATTGGCAAAGCATTTAGAGAAATGCAATGTGGAGACTAGCTGCAACACAGAGATGCAACCATTCTAGTTCTGTCATTACTTTAATGTGACAGACTCTGTGAGCTGTAGAGAGTGTACAGATTTAGACTGGTTGTGTGTGTACTTATGGAGACCAGGGGAGCTGACTGGCCCGAGGCTGTTGCTATGAACACAGAAAAGGTGCAGCTTTACAGTTCTGCCAAAAGTGATTTATCAAAAAGATTTCACATTCTCACTTAGGGCTGTCACTTCTTAATCGAAAATCGGATATTCATTCAAATGTGGGTTAAGAAACTTGTATTTGAGCTGTAATGACCTGCTCAAAATGTAAGCTGCAGTCTCTCTATAAGCACAGTGTCTACGGAGCTCTGACCATCGTCACATCGAAATTTAAAAGGCGCCCCTCTGGCACAGTCTGGCTCACGCCGGCAGCTGCACTCTGGCGGCGACAGAACTTTTCACGGACCATCTAAACAAGTTAAGAGAAGCACTCAATAGGCATAAAACTCACTCAGTAATGTTAGTTGGTAAGAAGAACCTGTAAAGCTCAGCGCTGTGGCAGAATTTTACTTTCTGTTTCATCTTTCAGCCATAAATACTATTCTAGAAACGTCACGCAACAATTTCCTTATCGGCCTACCCATAAAGTTATCAACCGACTAATGAGGTTAACTGTACTTTGGGTGTTAACATTAAGAGCGCTGTAATGTTTGTTTCCTCCTCTTACATGATAAAATGAGATAATCCTTAATTAGTCTCTAGAACTTGCAGTACAAGAGCAGCAGCAAAGTGGAAAATATTCAAATCTATTTGAACGAATTGCGGGTCATCTTAAACTTGTTTAACCTCAATATTTTTAGAAAGTGACAGCCCTGTTCTCACTTTGTTTCACTTCAACATCACTGTGTTTATTTTTAAACAAGAATTGATTTATTCTATACATACAGACAAATACTGTAGACCCAAAGTTCCTTTGTGATTTAGCAGACTTTTGAAAAGTGAGAGGGTGAGACTTTCGTACCATCAGCTGTTAGTCTGAGCCGTCTTCTCTGCAAAATTTAACTTACCGATTTTCTTAACTTTCTCCTCCCCTTTAGTTAAGAGTGGATCTCGTCCTCTCCACTTAAACTGCTTGTCGGCTGTTCACTCCTGCCTACTTCAGAGATGAGTGCCAAGTCAGCGATCAACAAAGAGGTCTTCATACCCCATGATGAAAAGATGCTTGCTGCTGTGCAGGTGAAGCGGAGGACCAAGAAGAAGATCCCCTTCCTTGCCACTGGTGGTCAGGGAGACTACATGACCTTCATCTGCCTCTCGGGTCAGACAGCAAATTAAAATATTCTCTTCTCTTCTCTTCTCTTCTCTTCTCCTCTTCTGAATTGTGTTGAAATTGCTCTTATGTGGTCCTCTGTGTGTGTTAGTTGTGCTTTTGCAGGCCGAAGTTACATTTCAATAAGTCTCTCTTAATTCTTCCACTAATGTTCACACTGATGAGGATGTTTACGCTTCCTCTGCCAATAGGATGTCAAGCTAACTCAATTTACTGCTTGGCTTTAGGTCAGTCACTTTTAAATAGATTACATTTAAGCTGAAATTGAATAATCGTTTCAGCAGAAATTTGGGTTTAACCTATTTTCTTCTTTTCCCTATTCAAGCGTCAGCTGAGATATTGCTTGTTAATTGAATGAACCATGTGTATTATTCATGTGGAGAATAGCTGGAGTCCTTTCATTTCATTGCCAGCCGATCTGCTTATGAAGATCGGTGTCATTTCTCAATCCTATACCATTAGTATAGTTACTTAATAGTGGCTAGGAGAAATTTAGCAGTATATGAGCTCAGCACAAAGGCAATTGCAGTCTTTCTCTGCGGGTTTAAATTTCAAGGTCCTTTCAGTGTTCTAGCTGCTCAACACTGTCTATCTTTGTTCGTAGACTCAGGCACAAACACATAAAAGCCAGTTGTCTCAAGTGCAAGTCACAAATTAACCACAGGTTTCTGAAAACACTTTCCTTTCGAAAGGGTTTCTGATGACTCATTTCTCCTTTTGATGTGGAAATGAGTGTTGGTTGACATTCACTTGTTGTAATAGCAGTCTCATCACGTCCCCAGCAGCAGCCTTCACCTCAGTGCCCCGTATGAGCTCTGCTGCTCCAGAATCTATTCAGCTCACTGGATTCCTTAACTGCTTAGGCCGCATGGCAATGCATACATAATATGATTTTGTAGTTTCTTTGAATTGTTATAATAATGATTGTAATAGAGTGAATGACATATGGATAGATTAGAGATTGATCTTGAGTGAAAAGCTGCTGGTTTAAATGCAAAATGTGGCTGTGAAAATTGTGGAATCAGCAGGAACCCCTGAGTCCTGCTTGACACTGATTGTAATCTTGACATTGATAGTCTTTGTGGCTGCTTCACTCTTTTCACCATAACCATTAACAGGAATACACAATACACAGTAGCAAAGAAAACACTTGCCACATAATTTTGTATCAAATCTACCAAAGGACACCCCAAAGACTTCAGAGTATGAACATTTGTATAATCCTGCGTTAGAAAGCACGCCCCTCGGGAATGTGTCTTTCAGTAAAATAACACACTAGCTCTGTTTATTATGGGATATTTAACAGTTTATTAATGAATTGATTTTTAAAAAATAACTTGTTGGGGCCCCAGTGGCTCAGTCGGTAGAGCAGGCGCCCCATATACAGAGGCTGTGTCCTCGCCGCAGCAG
>JAQFJA010000007.1:10163646-10178243 GCA_029874485.1 Naso brachycentron
CTTTCAGCAACCTCCTAACACCCCTACATGCAATAGCTTATTAATGTTTAGATTCAGTAGCATTGAATATCCATAAACTGCAAGCATTTTTTATAACTTCAAGCACATCTGTAAAAAATCATCTCTACAAGGTAAGTAGCATAGAACGGTTAAAAAACTATTAATACGAAAATGTTGTTGTTTTTTTTTTAACATTCTAGCATCAGATTTGTACTTGTTATTGGCCGACACAGGAAGTTATCTGAATTGGTACTGAGAAGAAAAAATGATATCAGGACATTTTTGCAGTATTAGATATTTCTGGTAGTCAAAGATGGAGGTGAGCCACGCATCTTAGAGAGAGGTGGTTTCTAGTTGAATTCATACTGTGGCTTTACCTCTCTGTGCTTTCATCTCTTTCAGTCTTCCACTTAACAAGTGAGAGCAATAAAACCCCATTTCTACAAAATCAGTTTTGGGGAAAGTAATGGTTCCGTGATATAGTCTATCATCTACCACGATTGTAGCTTAGAGACAAATTATTTTTGCTGCGAATTGGATGACCCAAGTTTCTAGACTCCCACCTTTCAGCACACTGGTTCATTACAACAATCCGTCGCCGCCTTTATGAAATTTTCTGGTTTCTGGAGTTTCTATTAGCCCTCTGTGTGACCTGAGACAGATGTGATCAATCTCTTTATCTGTTTGTCATAGTCGTGGCTGTATGTTTGAATAAAAATAAATTCTCAAAGAAAAAAGATGAGAAAGAAATGACTGACAGTCTGCCTGCGTTGTATCTGTCTGCCTCTTTCTTTCTGTTCCACCCTGCTACCTCAGGCCAGCGCAGTATTAACTGCAGCTGTCTAAATGGATACACAAAACAAATCCAAACATACCCTCCTCTCTTGGGACTGTGCTTTCTGAATGTACCACCTGATGTAACATTCAGCCCTACCCCTACCTATATTTTCAAAATCAATCCCAGAGAAAGGTGTGGTAGAACTTTCACAAAGCCAGCCTAAACCAAAATGCAAACGTATCAAGGCAACCAGCGGGGTTGCCCGTGGCTTTTTTGGAGAGATGAATCGCAGAGTGAAGGGCAACAGCAGTGAAAGGGACCCGAAGCTTCCCTCTTTCCGAGATGACACAATGGCAAATGTGGGAGAGCGGAAGCAGAGGTTCACTGCCGGGGTTAAAAAAGCAACAAGGGAGCACATTGCCTGAGACATTCAAAATCCAACAGTCCAGACATGTGATCAAACTGTGAGCTGCGATGAGCTGTAAACATGTGATGGGGTTTATCTGTATGGGAAGAATCAAACGCAGATATCCATGAGAATAGAAGTGAAGGAACTGTAATGCTGAAAAGATTGGGGCCAAGCTGTAAACACAACAATAATTGTGGTGGAGGTAAAAACTGTTAAGTTTTGGTCGATGTTTTTATAAGCATTTTACTTTAATTGCATGTCTCTTTCCCTGTAAGACAAGCCTATTAGGATATGTACCAAAGCACAAATTAAGTGAGTCAAAGAATATGCTGGCAGCAGACTTTTTTCTCTACGTCCAAACACTATGAACCAACCAGGCATTATTGTTAATGCGCAAATTGATAAAACTCCACGATAGTTAAAAATTGTAAATAAGGAACAATGTAATGCAGCTGGCTTTTGTCATCAATATGTCCATTCTCTCTTGTTTGTTGTTTGAAATTGTTACCTTTATTTATGCCTCAGAGTAGTGTAAGTTGACACCTGTTTAGATTTACTGTAGTCAGCAGTGCTGTGGAAAAAATACATCACTTTTGAGAAATGAGTTTTGTGCAGCGCAGTGTAGGAAACACTCATCAATTCAAACTTTGACAGGAAAAATGTAGTCAAGCCTTTATGTTCTTTGAACCAGTAATGTGCAAAAATTTTCTTTATGTAGCTAGAACACAACAGAAACTTACTGCAAAGTATATGTTATATAAAGATTTATTGAGAAAGCGAAATCCTTGTTTTAAGGGTTTGTCTGTTCATGGTCAGGCTGTGTCTTCCCAAAGGGAAATTCTGTTGCAGTCTCTGTTGCTGTTGGCTCCGAAGTGAACTGTCCATTGTTAAAGGATCCCTTTGTCTCTGCCACCTACAAAAGGAAGCTTGTACTTTGCTTGACTCCTAATATTCCCCCTCTTGTGACCTGAACTGACAATTTTATCCCAATCCAAACCCTCTCACTGCATTATAAACCTACAGGCTACAAGTGACTCAGGAACCACGTCTGTCAGAAAGATCTTATGTAATGTTTTTTTATTGTTTTTGTTTCCACAGTGACGAATAAGAAACCGTCGTATGTATCTGTCACGAAGGTGAAACAGTTCCAAGGATCTTCAGCTTTTGTAAAGAGGTCACAGTGGACAATCGACCAGCTACGGCAGGTCAACGGCATCGACCCCAACAAAGTGTGTAATTTCTTTCTTTCTCTACAGCCACTGCTGTTTGTTTGGTTAATATGAAGGGATATTTTTTGGGTTACCAGTGGGTTTTGCTGATTTCTCATGTCTTTCTCCTCCCTTTATTCTCTCTAAGGACTGTCCAGAGTTCGACCTGATGTTTGAAAACGCTTTTGACCAGTGGGTTGCTGGTTCTGCTGGAGAGAAGTGCACCTTCATCCAGATTCTTCACCACACCTGCCAGCGCTACAGTTCAGCGCGGAAACCAGAGTTTGTCAACTGTCAGGCCAAACTGTTGGGGGGTAAGATGTTTAAAAACAAACACTGCTAACTGAACTGTCCTTAGTTAATATTTCAGAACAGTGTCTCTGCAATGCCAGACTCGCTGCTGTCATACTGTGCTATAAGCCAGTCTGAATCCAATTATGCATGATGACAACCAGAACCTGGTGTCTATGAAAATGCATGTTTATTCCTCGTACGCGGCATCTGTTGAGCGCTCTGCTGAAGTGAGGTCAATGAGGATGTCCAACAAAATGCATCAGCTTTGATTTAAAGCATGTGACATAGATCGACTGGATTAAAGCACATAGAAATACTCAATTACTACAATACTAAATACTTTTCCCATATGTGATGTTGATGCGTGGAGTGTGAGACTCATTATTTCAAGTGGTTCCACCCTTTATAATAACTTCAAACATAAGTTGGACTCTAACCTCTCCCTTTGAAAATAATGTTCATTTCATACCAAACTAATGAGTGAAGACAGGCTGATCAAACAAGTCAAACAAAAACCGGTTCCCAAATGTTTTAGACGTGAAAAATGTAAATGTAAAACCGCATAATTGGTCATTTCCTGACTGCAAATTGTTTGATGCTCAGGAGGTGAAAGGTTCTGGTGCTGGCTGATGGTTTCTTTCTTAGTAAAACCCAGTAGACAAAGCAGCAACTTCAGCAGTTTAATCAGTTATTGATCTGTTTACCCCTAATCTTTGAGCACCATCGAACCTGTTGTATTATTCATTGAGTTATTTATGGAAAAGCATCCCAAAGTGCCTCCTGCAGGGTGTCCATCTGCCCCACATACATGAGAATAAAAAAACCCCAAAAAGTTATTTGCTCAACAAGAAAAGGTTTACATTTTTGGATTTTCAATCCAAGTGTTGTACTACAAATCTTACCAAGTGGAAGTCACAGAATAAGTAATGACAACCCTGAGTTTCTAATAATTGGTAACGTCTTCTGTGAAAGCTTTTTTGAAGGATTTTTAGGTGGATCCACAGCTTCGGAAAGTATCATTTAACATAAAATACATTGCAGAGAGGTGAGACTTTGTGACATATGTGTATGAAGGAGCTATTGGTACTTTCGAATTACCCACTCTCTACTAATTGATGATAAAGCTGCCTGTTCTCTTAAACACTGTCTAATGTTGTCTTGACCTTCCTCCTACTCTAAGAACCATCTCTATATTTAACTGACTTAAAGAGCCCTGGTGCATTTCATAGTATCCCTTTGTGTAGGTGGGAGGGTAGAGGTGTCCCAGAGAGCACCGAACCCTGGGGTCATCAGGAGGATAGATTATGGAATGCAAATGTTGAATCAACCACACACCTCCAGTAGATCTCAAAATTAGACATAGAAGCAATGTAGTAAAATCTAAGAAACCCATGAATGAATGTAAGACACATCAAACTTCCCTTTTAGTGCTCATAGTATGAATAAATTTACCTGTAAAAAATTGTTTAAAACATACTTAATAGCCAAAAAAACAGCTACAGTATTGATCCATCTATTTCCACCATGTTGTAAATCTAGCTGGTGTTACAAAGAACTTCTGCTTCTTAGTGAATAAGAGATACTGTGTGTGATTGATGAAAAACTTGACAGCTCACCACGCACATTGTGACAGAAGGAACAGGGAGGATGTCAGCCTGCTGCCAAGTCTGTCTACTCCAGTTTAAGTCTCACACCAGTGCAAAACAAAAATCATGACGCTGCTCAGGTGTGGGACCATAACTGTGGGGGACTCTATCTGCAGAATCCTTAAGGAAGGCAGCCAGAAAGAGATGCAAAAGGTTGATAGTTAATGCAAATAATTCCAGTGATAAGCTGTCATCAGCGCCATAATCAAATACTCTAAAGAAGAAGAATGTTTTGCCATTCAAGATAAGGAGCACAGAATGAAAGAAAAAATTTAAAGTGTTAGTTTTTTACTGATATGTGTACGTGTGAAGACCTGCAGCTCTCTTTTTTTACTTGAGCTTAATCTTGCACTCTCTTCACATGCTAATTATATTACTACAAGACATCCTGTCAATCTTAAATTGATAATAGACTCCATACAGTCACTGGTCCTTTCAAATATTGCATCTGTTAGGTAGTACTGTTTTCAATCTTCAGGTGGTATTATTCCAAATCTCATAATGTTGCTTATATTGTCGGAGGAATTGATTTTTAGATGCAAAACAATTTCAATAAAAGTCTTTGGTGAAATTCAATTTGAAAAGATACTTTTTAATATCTTGAAGTGCCTTTCTCCGCATTCTTTATGTCTCTTCATATCCATGTACCTTGCAAGTGCAAATGTGGTTACAAAGAGTTTTCTAGGTGAAACTAGGTGAACTAAGTTAAAAAGGCACGTGTTTTTGGTCCTCGATGGGGCATGTAATTGGTCTGGAAATAAAAGCAGCTACTTTGCTAATTGCTTTGTTATCAGTGCCGACTTGGGCTGCTGGCCACACTGTTATACCTTGTTTTACCCCGGTTCCCATCTCAGCTTTTCTATCTCACTGCCAGGGCTTCATGACTTGAGTCTCAACAAAGTGTTATATCTGTGAGCCTAAAGTGGATGCTGTTAAACCCTCAGCATTTGGCAAACCCATCTCCCTGCAGTTTACGCTAAATGGCCTGTGTGAGCGATTGATGAATAATTGAACAGTAACCAGTTTCACCGTTTTTTTGCACGACATTTACAAAGAACTGAACCCCCAACGCTTTACTCATAATTTATTAATCTCAAAAACGGTAACCCCTCCTGACTAATTTAAAAAACTAAATCTTTTTTTGAACATCAAAGCTGACTTCTGATATTTTCTCATCACAGAAGAGCAAGCTGTAGATTCAGTCTTTTTCCGTTGCAAGGTCTATATGAACAGAATGAGGAAAGAATTTGTTGCACAACAACGTCATCTACTAAGACAAGGTAAGCCAGTACGCAAAGCTACTTGGACTAAAAGTAAAAAGCTTTGTTTCTTACAAATGAATGTTGAACTCTTTTAGAAATCAAGGTGGTACACACAATTTCTTCATCTAAGTTAAACAAGTATGTCCCCTAATAATAACAAATCAAATTTGATTCGACCACAGTATCTTATTTTGAGTTCTTGCTTGAATGACAACTAAATGGAGGATCTAAGAGATGGGGCCCCTTGTGCATTTGACCAATAGCTAAAATAAGTTATAACAACCCTTCCCCTTTGCCTTTTGAGTTCAGGGGCTCTGCTGCTGGCTGTCATGGACTTAAGTAACCTGTGTTATCATTGTTGGGGCTATACTGTAGTTAACATTTACACAGAGCTTTCCTCTTTGTGCTTCCAGTGAACACAAGGTCAACATTTCCCTGGTTTGTGTTATCACTGCGTGGGGGTTGAACACATGCTGAAAGGGGTTTTAAGTGTGCATCCAAAGGTTATATGAGTTATATTCACTGTCCTTACCCCTCACTGTGGGACTCTGTGCAGAATCACTGACTAATACTATGCAGAGGTAAATCACATTTTGACATACAAGGGCAGTTAAGTGATTGCGTGCTTCTTCCTTAATGTTTTTCTCAGTATTCTGTTCTCCTGTGTAGCATTTCACAAATTTATGCTTTGTCAAAATTATAATGATGGGAAATTATGGCTGTATAATGCATTGTTATTCTGACATTCATCTGTTGATTAAAGCAATTTAGAATAGACTCTGCATGAATACCTAGTAGATACAACACTTTTTTTTTTTTCTCTCAGCACAGGATGTGTATGTTGTCATGCTGGTCAAAAGGCCAACCAAGCAAGCAAAGTTGAGCCTTTCCCTTCATGTAAAAATGTCATGGGAAAAACAGCAACTTAGTGGTTGAATGAGCCTTGCAGGCTTTACATCCATTTACTCCCAAGGCAGTGTGATTATATGAAGGTTGCAAATTTATTTGCATTAAAAGTGAGCTTAGAAACCAACATGATAACACAGTTAGTACAGTACAAAATAAGTTTAAGTCAGTGTAAATAAAGTTAGCATGTAAGATCTGATGCTACGCAAGTCAAAGTCCTAGATAGTGGGAATGAGGAGGAGCAGTGTTGTGATGGTTAAAAGATATCAGTATAATTATAGACATACAGTCCAGTGTATATTCTGTAACTGTCATGGGGAAATGTATATATAGCTAAATAATTTGGGAGAACAAAGATAAATGGAAAACTGCCCTGTGTGAAATGTTTGGGAGTGACAATTAAAAGAGAAGAAAGAGAGACTCAACTGATTAGGGAGTAACTGCAGTAAGAATGTGACAATAGACAAAAAATACGTCTGTCAGTAGTGCTGGAGGGAGCAGCCCTGGTTAAACTTCTGCTATAGTTTCATTATGCTGCTGTGAATAATGTCAAGATTTGCATTAATTATACTGCAATAGGGGCTCATTTTTCAGCAGGAGCTGCAAAAATATGTCTTTTAGTCCTCAGGATGTCGATTACATTAGCCATTTCTTGAACTTTTTTTTTTTCTTTTTCAATTTATACTTTGCTGTTCCACTTACCACTTGGCTGTTAAATTTTTCAGTGTAGAGGAAAGTAAACTAAAGAATGAGTCTAAAATTCTTTCAGCTTTAATTATGTTGATTAAAATGTTAGATTATCAGCTTTCAGAGGCATTTAAGACAAAAACACTTGCTTTTTCCAGCTTTGGTCCTCATGCTTATTTATTGTATTCAAATTATTTGCCTATTTACTTAAAAGCTTTATGCCTCCACTTCTCTAAAAGCGCTACTCTCGCACACATGGAGCAAAGTAAACTTCCATCTGTTGATTTAAAACAAATTAAAAGACTCTTATTTACATAATAACACAAATTACAAACACAGCTGTAATTCAGGGGGAATTGCAGGATAACAGCTACAAAATGTTAATATATTTGGCACTGTTAAAATGCCTCTCACATTCCTTGTTTACTTTTCTTGTCGCTGGTCATGTACTCTGTGATAGAAGCAGGAAAAAAGGGTTTTGGTTGATTTATCAGGTAGAAAGTATTCTAAATGTGAAACACATTTTACTCTCACACATTTCATAATTGTGTGTCTATGAATTTAAAACAACCGTAACTTGGATAAATGATATTTTACTTTTTTAGCACAGGTAGGTTTAGTAGTGTGAATGAATAAGTTTCGATAATGCGTCTGCACTTGCAACAAAAATTTGAAAATCTCTCTAATATCCCTTTTGTGAAAGTCTGTAAATCTACAGTAAAATAGGTAATGAAATGATGTAATATTGCATGTCCCATTATAGCAGAAAATGAGAAAAGACCCAGGTTGACAATAACATCAGTTACTTCAGAGTCAACAGGCTATGGTATGTTCTGTAGGTAAAGCCATAGCTAATAGGTTTAGGATCACTTACAGAAATCCTTGGAAGAATGTAATATGTTCCTTTGGATAAATAATCACAGCTCAAAGCCCTGTGGTAATATCTGAGTAATAAGGAGAATTTTTAATGGTGCTTGTTGAAGTGCAGATAAGTATGTGCTCCCTAATACTATAAGACACTCAATTCCTTTAAACACCCACACATATTATATCCCGCAGCATTATCCCAGCACATTGATCTTATGAACCTGTGCGCTCCCAGAGTAAAAATACTGAAGCCAATGCAGCATGTTTGATTTCAATGGATCTTTTTGTGTCGTTGCGTTTTGTTCAGCCATCCGATCTAATCAAACCCATATGCTTAGAGAGTAAATGTGACTTGGCTGTCAGCATCTCATGAAGTGTATCTGACACGCTCCTGTTGATAACCATCAGCTCATTTTCTTTAGCGCCACAGCAGTGCTGCCTGTAATCTGCTGCTTACAACAGAACTGGAAAAGAATGGGTTGACTTGAAATTCTCTTTTTTCCTTCCTTTTTATGTTTGTTTTTGCACATAGTTCCTTCTTCCTGGAATATTTTGTTGCCAAAAAACAGTTAGCGTTTTTGTTCAGTTTCAATTGCTTAACAAACCCTGGCTTTTTCAGTATCATGGGATACTGCAACAAAATTCCTCCTGCATTGTTGGGAGAGGCGTGTCATGGATGTAGGAGGGTTGGTGCTGTACTCGCAGGTCATTCTCAGTAAACACTTCAACCTAAACCTCCTCTTTTGTATTCACCAGTGCAATATTAGTGTCTGTGCAGACTGTAAGAATACCAGTGAATGTCCTCAGTAACATAAAAGGCCCGCTGATATACCTACTGATAACACTGATGGCTGGCCAGCTCCCACTTTAAGTTAAGAGGCACTTAGGTGGAGACTTCGGATCATAACGATAGCGCCACGTAAAATAATCTACTCCTACACGTTTCATGCAGCTCCTGATGCTGCTGCCCCTTTATAAGCCCTCGAGAATGTCTCCACCCTGCTTTCTCTGTAATTACATTCTCCATTGGGGGAGCCCACGCTGCAGCCTGCCACTGATCTTTGAGAATGGAGAAGGAAAGACACCAGAAAAAAGGAAAATGGTGTGCAGACAAGTGAGGGAAGATGTTCTCTGAGTGGATGGTGGAGGGGTTGTGAGTGAGGGGGTTATATTGGGGATGATGGGAGGATTATTCCCCAGGCTCCTCTGGAGAAGGATAGGATTAAGAGGAATCTGTCTGAAGGTGAAAAGGTCTTATCCTTTCTAGTGAAGCTTCTCTGAGAAAGATTTTTTTTTTTTTTCCCCCAAGTAGAAGCAGACTAGGAATGTGTTTCAGCCAGTGTAAGCCAGACTGGGAATCATACTTGAACTTTGCTTTGTAATGGCTACAGTGCTCCTTATTAAGAAAGTAAACATTCACACTGTAGCTGTAGACTGTGAAGTTTCTTCTGCTGCAGACAACTTTGAATGTTCAAATCTAAAAGTGATCCCAGGACAGGTAGTAAGCTTATTTCACCATTGATACAGATGTGTTTGTCATTTTCAATGTGGAATTCAATCTGTGCTTCATTTGCTGTAAGCTCTACAAAATTGAGTGAAGCAAAGTCTTGTTTTTGCACGTGTTTCCATTTTACTTTAGTGAGCGTCGGAATATCCATACATCCGTCTGTGTGTCTACAGCAAAAGGACGTCTTTACATAAACTGCTTTGACTTTATCAAGTTAACTTCTTTTGAAGGAACACCAGCTGGCCCCGCCGTCTGCTTTTGGGCTGTCATACAACCCGCTGCAGCAAAGCGTCCCAATTATCTGTCACTCAGCCGACCTGCCTCGATGCCACGGGAAATGCTCTCACTATGCTGCAGTTTCCTGTGGGAGTAGATAGAATCAGCCTCGTGAAGTCTTAATACTGTCGATAACTTCAAGCTTTGCTCAGCCTGTTTCTTCCCCTTAAACTCATTTACTGTGTATCTGAGGATGTAGAGCTTGGAAAATAGGACCTAGGTTATCTTTTCTCAGGGTATTTGTTATGCTTTTCTTTTTTTGTGCAATTGTTCACCTTTTAAAGTTAGAAGTTGATAATGCAGCAATGGATTATTTGGGGTAATTTAAATTTAAAGATGGGGTAGGCAACGACTGAAAATCAAGCTAGCTATAGCCAGAAGCAACTCCACTATACCCTTCCCTCCCTGTTTTTGCTCGGGCTCACATTTTATTTTGTTTTGTTATCGCTCTCTCTTTTAAGGCCAGTTTACACAGAGGAACTACAATAAGACGAAATGGTTGTAGGGCAAGTTGCAGCGGTGTAAACTGGTCCATCTCAGCTTGACTCAAGTTGGCTGACTGTGTCGCCCACAGCTCAGCTTGTCAAGATGCCAGAGGCTAGTTTTAGAATGCAAGGCACGTCACTTGTTTCAACATCAGTTTGTAGCGATTTCCTCTGTCTCTCAGAAGCATAGAGTCGCGAGTATGAACACGTCCTGACCTGTGATTGGCAAAAAAATCCCCATCACAGTCTTCATTTTGGAACCCTAAATACAGAGCTAAGGACAGGTGCAGAAGTCAGTGTTTCACACCACATAAATTACAATATGCTGAAATGTTATTTTGGATTTTGGCCCAATGACACCAATAATAAACTGCCTACCTCAGCTCTAACTCTTTTTAACCTTCCCGGAGGGGTTTGGGTTGTCATCCAAATCAGTACCCTAAAATGGTATCACAATGTAGAAGAAAAAGTGCTCCTTGTCAATTTTTATTTGTGTTTTTATCATGTTGTAAACTCTATGATGCCTTTCTGTTGTTGTAATTAGAGTTAAAATAATTTGTAAAGACATTGCCAACACAGACTGAAATTCTACTTTGACTTTTTTTTCTAATCAAAGAAAGCAGTTTGAAAATGGACGACTACTTCGCATGATGCAGATTTTATCCTTCCTTTCGATGCATTCACATAAAATGACAGATTATACCCAAGTGGAACAATGCAAGTATTGCTGAGAAAGAGCAAGAAAGACTGCTGCTCCTCATCTGGTTGCTCGCATAGTAAAGAACAGCAACACTTCCAACGTATGCTTGATTAATGGCTTGTCAGAGGAAACATCCGCAGGGCTGCCACAGCTATCGGAAGATGTTTCTGTCTTCCATCCACTACTGGGTCTCTTGGGCGGCCCAAGCAGCCAAGCACACATCCTCTCCATTATGCTATAGTTCAGAGAAGAGAGCAATCACAGAGCTGGTACCACACATTCAAAGCTGAAGAAAAGCAGAGCTGAATGTCACCAGGTGTGACATGCCTCCTTAAAAAGAGACATTTAATCGTGTGTTGCATGTTTTGTTGTTGCATACTTTGAAGCTAGAAAAGGTTAATTTCACTTGATCTTTCCTTGAAGTAAATCGTCTTTGAACAGAACCCATTAGCCACCTTCCCACGTTGCACCTGATGGAAGTGATTTACTTTTTCATGTTTTTGTCCCCCACCATTACCACTAATGCTCAGGGTCGCTTGTAAAACTACATCCATCTAATGTCAGAGGTTCATTTATCACAGCTGATCTCCCACGCTCTGCTGTCCACCAAAGGACACACAATTTCTTACCATTTTGTCTTTTCTCTCCTTTACTTTTCTTCTTCTCTTTGCTCCGTCTGGCTTCTTCACTCCCAACCCTTATCTGCAGGTAACAGTATACTACACTCAGCTGCAGACAGTGTGACGAGTGCTGTACAGAAGGCCAGCCAGGCTCTGAACGAGCGTGGCGAGCGATTAGGTCGGGCTGAGGAGAGGACTGCAGACATGATGAACAGTGCCGAGCAGTTCGCTGTCACTGCACACAAGGTGAGGCAATACATGAGCACAATACATTACAATGTGTTACCTCAGGGTGGGATAACTGAATGCATTTTAATTGCATTCGGTGCATTGAAATTCTAATTCTGACTTTGCTCTACCTCGTGTTATAAAATATCTGCTCTTGATTTAAAATCATGATTGTTGCAGGCAAATAAACCTTTTATATAAACTGAAGATATTTTTAAGTGTAGCTTCATTCTGACTTTCAGATTTTCACTTGCTTTCCATCCTCTCTAATTTACTCTTTTTTTAGTTCTCTATATGGTGTTCCTTCATTCTCTTTCCATCCCCATATCTCTTGTTTGTCAGGAAAACTAAATGTATGCTGTTTAATGAGGCTATTAGCATAAAATGATATTTTTTACTGCAAAACACAAGAAAAAATTTCCTATTTTATGAGCACACCTGATTATAACCAACGTAACTGCCTTTTTAATTGCACACAGTATATCACACATCCCTAGGTTTGCAGATTGGCTTCTTGTGTGAAATTAAGCAGCCGTGCTGCACTGTTGATGTGCTGATAGACATGTGCCATCTAAGGGCAACGCATAATGCCGTACAAGTGATGGTGGGATAACGGAAAGACATTTCAAGAGCTATGCATGCCTCTTAATGCTTGCAGATGAGCTTCCCCACGGTGATGAATCACAAAAACCCTGATAAGCAGTGAAGAAAGCCTCGGCTCTGCTGCTTTTAGAAGAGAATGACTGCAGAACCCCCTTGAAGAATCACTCATTTGCCAGCATTTCTCATTTTATGCACTGCCATTAATAATTTCTCTTTTATCTTGCACGTTATAATCGTGGCTCATTATGTTGCGTGTCTGAAGCCCTCTGTTAAAGGCAGTTAGTGACCTTCCTGTCATTCCTGAGCATGCATTTCATCCGTTTCATGTCTGTCTGAGGATGACTTTGACGTCTGCATGTGTTGTATGAGGACCATTGTACGCAGCATGTCTTCATACAGTGGCCAAGTGCAGTGCTGTGATAGGGTCACCTTGACTCTTTTCTTCTACTTCACTCCTGCAATCCCATTTCTGCACCTTACTTTGTGACAGCAGCCGATTTAGCTGCACTGCTTACTTTAAATCAAGACCCCTCATTTCTGTGTGATGCTCTACTGCCCCCACTTGTTTGATCTGAAGGTTTCAGTTCTCCCTCTTTCTACAGCAACGTACTCCATACTCAGTGTGTAGTCTATAATTTTTGTGCGTGCATGTGTACGCCTCAATACTTTGTGTATTCGATTAATAGCAATGATCTTCTCTCTAACAAACCTCCAATCAGTGAGTTTGAATGGATAATTCAAACCCTAAATAATGAGATAAACGATGTTGCCTTGTCATAACCCTGAATAAAAAACTGCAGGACCCCTGGCTACTTTCCTGTGCCTGTGTGATAAACCTAACAGCTTTTCCTCCGTTGTGGAGCATTTCTACAAGCATCAAATCTCTACTTTGTTTCATCATTTCACTCACTGTGCTCGCTGTTGCATTTTATTGAAAACAGAGCTTGTTACATCTTCCCCATAGGGCTATTGAAAATTCTCACTGTATCATCCCTCAAACCCCACCCCAATTTTTCTGCAGCTTGCCATGAAGCACAAGTGTTAAACCACTGCCAAAACCAACCGGGGGGAGGGGATCAACAATCGCCACTCGCTGTACAGGAGAAGGATTTGAGATTTTATTCTTTTTTAAAAACTTAAATATGGTTGCTCTTTGTTAACAATGTTAACATTTTAACATTTTGAGTAATTTTTTTCCGGTGCATCTTCTGATGGTGACTCATCCAACAAGGGGGGAAAAAGTGGAAAAACTGCACTTCTGTAGAAGGTTACACATCAACAGCCATGACTGTATTAAATAACCACAGCCACTCAAGACACACTGATGTGGGTGCAGACATACAGTCAAGTCATTATCAGCAATCACTCCAAACGAGGAACAGCTTGTGTCACCGGTGATTAATTGTTAAGAGTCATTCATGAGCACTGCAGCAATTATGCAGTCTGATTTATGAGTGACGGACCCTCTCATCACCAATATCACATGCATACCTGAAGATAGCCTTGATTTTATTTCCTAATGCTTATGAGGTTGCACCCAGATAGATCTTTCAGCAACACTTTTGGGAGACTGGGATGTGAGATGAAAAGAAATAATCCCATCTGTGGAGAAAACAATATTAACTTTACCCCCAAGACATCAATAAATCCAGAAGTACAGTATTTATTTTCACTTAAACGTTTCCTTTCCTCCCATAATTCTTGGACATTCCAGTCTTAAAGTCTGTTGTTCTGTCCATTATTTCAAAATATGTCAAAACAGTATTAATCAAAATGTTTTCAGCATGGTGTTTCACAAACCACATATAGAACTGAATATGTAACAGTAATGAAATATTATAGTCCTATGTTAGTGTTGGTTACAGTTAAAAAAACATCCCAGTCTAAATGAAATACAGTTGCCAACATATATGGAAGTGTACTTGAAGAACTGTGTGTTGAAAATATGCTTTTTAATTTTAATAATTTATGTTAAGTGGAAAAGGGGATGGGGATTCAGTAAACCAGCTTCTGCATTGTAAAAAGCAAAACATGTATTTCTTCTAGTACTAATATCTCAATGTCTGTAGAGCTAATATCTCCCAAAAACATGGGATGTTTTGAAATGAATCTAGGCTGTAT
>JAQFJA010000007.1:10267702-10283624 GCA_029874485.1 Naso brachycentron
GAGACGGACCAGTTTACTCCGCTGCAACTTTCCCTGCACCCGTTTGGTCTCAGTTCAAACTGGACTTAAAAGAGAGAACGACAACAAATGGAATGAAATGTGAGCTGGAGCAAAAGTATCAAGGGGAGGGTGCAACCAACTTGCTTCCTTAGGAGTCTCATGCTACAGCTAGCTTGACAGCTAGACCTTGCCTACGTCAGCTTTTATGCATCAATACATACAATATAATCAAATTACATGACTAAATATTGTTCTGAAATGGTACTTCAAATACATTTTGCTTATGCTTTTGTGCTTATTCTTAAGTAGAAATCAGAATTTGAGTATTTCTACACTGTTGTACTTGTTACTTGGTATTAATATCTGTTCTAATAGCAGTCAAACTGGTCTAGCGAAGTAGTCACATGCATTGTTGCATGGCTATTTTTTTGTCGCTGGTGTCTTAAGAATGGAATTTTTTGGACCTCAGTTAACTCTAGTTATGCTTTAACCATCATATCATAATTGTGTTTTTCTATTTGAATCTCATCTAAACTATTTCGTTCCTGCAGCATCCAAATACAGCCTGTTAATTATGATATGAAATCATGGCTGTGTTACCTTTTTGGCTGTTAAAGACAAGCTGGCGTGAAAAAGCAGCGAATCATTAGCACAATCAACACTTCGTGCATGCCAAAGGCTGCTCTGATCTCGTCCAACTTGCAACTTTACACCATTAATGGCACTCAGATTAGAATTGATCTCTTCCTGATCAACTGGAATTTCATGCCCACATTTAAAGTGGCTTACAGCTAAGACATCTCCTGGCACACAGAGCTGAGTTTCTGTTGTGTGGGGGGTAGGTCTGCGTGTGTGTGTGTGTGTGTAACTGGACGGCTTGGTAGGAGGGTCGAAGACAAGATTTCTCAGTCTAATTAACGCCTCAGCAACAAAAATGCCAGCATACGTTTGTACATAAATTTCCCAGCAGCCTTGTTTTCGTTTGAAAAACTGAGAAGGAAGCAGCTCAGCATGTGTGCTCGAGGCTTATGGGAAAAAAGTGTGTAGACTGTATGTGTGTGTATTTGAGTATGTGTGACCTATCATAGGGCAAATGCTGCATTCAGAGACACAAGTGGGAGTATTTGTGGTCCGCTGTCGATGGGCAGCTTGGGGTTAGTTTTCACCATCTGCGTGCATCATATTGCCAAGATGCACTAAGATCTGAGATTTCAATTAAAAGTTTTATGATAAACAGACAAGATGCTGGTATCTCTGTGAGTTCTGATGAAAAATGCGTGACAGGTTTAAACGTCTCACAAAAAGTCATACACAGGCTGCGTTGGATTATAAGACATATATAAAAAAACAAGAAAAGAAAAGAAAAAAAACCAAACACACAGATACCCTCCTACTATGTGATGCATCTGGAGATGCTGTATTCAGTTCTAAGATGAGAGAGTGAGATGTTTGTTTCCTGTTTTTGTATATAATGACAAGTCTACAGAGTATATAGGCCTACTGCACCACCCTCGGTGAAGGTGCCAGCATTTTTTAGGATGTTACGCTAACATGCTAGAGTGCTCTCAAACAGCTTTTTGAAAAGATACTTTTTTGCATTCGAGCGTTGAAATCCACTGTGGGAATGCTTACCAGACGCATGCATTTAATAAGTGTGATTTTACAACACTATGCTGAAAACCAGACAAAAAAAAACTGCACAATGAGATGCAATCCTGTAAAACAGCTGAGTAATAAATACCTTTGGGAGACAAAGACACAGGTTAGCTGACAGTTTTAGTAAAGCCACAAAGGTTCAGGTCAGCATAATTACATGAAATTAACTTTTAGTTAACAGTTTGGTCCAGGTTAGCCTACAGATTTCCTTTATTAGCTAACAGAAGCAGTCAAGGCCGAGGGAACAAGCTCAAGTTTGCAGTTGGGTTTATTTCATCCCAAAGAAGATTCAAAAAATAAATAAGGCAGCTTATCTAACAAAGACATAGAGCCCATAAAAAAGGTTACCAAAACATACTAAAAATTACAGGTATTAAATAGAACATGTTAAGTCAACTAACAGATCTAACAGATGGATGCTTATTTAGGTGTTGATCAAACCAATGAAAATATACAGGGAAGGACAACATAGACTCAAACTAAGCACAGATAAACCCTGATCTGTATAAATTCAGGCTCCTACCCCAGCCTCATCTTTTGTTTGATCAGGAAGCAACTCATCAGTCAGGTAACTCAACAGATTTCAACCAGCTAGCTAAAACAATGTGCACTGTCCAAATAAAAATTAATATGCTTCCAATGCCAACTATAATAAAACTAACATTATTATCTTGCAGGAAGCAAAAGTCATGTGTCACACCTTATTTGTTGACTGGGTTTTGTGCAAAATGGATGCCTGTACATGAAAGCCAAAAGCCAAATACATAAGTACACTAGATGAACTAAGTTTAGAGCAGGAAGGTGGACATAATCACATTCATATCAGTTGTGCGGTAGCACAAATAGATAACAGTTTCATTGTGGTTAGCTTTTTTTTTTTCTCTAAGTAGACATAACACTTTTAATCCGGTTAAATGCTAACTGATATTTATAAATTAGCAGCTAACACTTTAGTTCAGGTGAACTTATAATTTAGGTTCATTAGCTAACAGGTTCTTGTGCAACTCTGGGAGTTGCTGCGCTTCTGTTAGCCTGTTGTGGGAGCTTTTCCATTTATAGTATGTAAATGAGGTGAGCCAAATAATAGAATATTTTTTAACATACAATGTACCAGCATTGATACATACTATAGGTCTGTCAACATGAAAACAAAAACTAGCTCAATACCTTGACTAAGTTCTAGTAGATTTAAATTAGTTCTAGTATTTTTAGTAGTTCTAGTGACTAAGTTCTAGTATATTTCTCCTACCCTTCAAAAATATGGTGTGAGATGCATCATTGTGTTGTTATTTGGCCAATTAAAGATAATGATAATGAAGAAGAAGAGATTTAGATGTCATCTTACTGTGTGTCAATTTGGATGGAGATCTTAAGGAAATAATACTCTGCCATCTTAAATCATCCTGTATACTTTGACTTGTTATCACCTTTGTTTTCGTGCCAGGTTTTAATAGAAGAAGCTATTAAAAAATTTGAAATGCATTTGTGATTAACTCATACTGTCATTATTACTGTTTTACAGTTACAGGCCCATGTTGCAGAATTCACTTTTGTTCATCTTGGTCCATTTTTCAACACACTTTGCTATATAACAGCAAACATTTAGCCTGATTTACCACAAATCCTCCAACTATGGTGTTTCTAAGCTTCAGTTCAAAGCCTTACCAGAGGTGTTTGTAAATAGCTCTGCATCAACAAAAGATTGAAAGCTGCGATGTAACGTGTGATCTCTTACCTTTCTTTGGGGCTCAGTGAGATGACAGACACGTGATTCACAGCAAAGTGGTATCACATCGGAATAGGAGAGGGGTGATGGGAGAGAGTGGAAGAAGAAGGAAGGGAGAGAACAGAAATGCTCAAAGAAAGGAGAGGGATGGAGATGAAAGAGGTAGTGAAACAGCGAGGATGGAGGAAGAGAGCGAGATGAACAAAAGAGGGAGGTGGATTCCTTTGCAGGAGGATGAGGAAATAATGCAGGGAGGGAGAAATGGAGATACACTCAGAATATTGACTGAGAATAAAGCAGACAGCAATGTGTCTGGTTCATGCAGAGTGCAAAGGTAAACCACAGTGAGGTGAAGTAGATGATGAACAAACCAAGCAGCAGCAGCAGCAGAGTCACTGAGTCCAACCCATATTGTGTAATCTTACACTTCCCCTGAGATTAAGAAGCAGCTGAATTCACCATCAAAGAAGTGATATTTGTATAATTTCTTTGTGTTTCCTCCCGGTTAGCTTTTCATTATTATTTTTTTGTAGCTGCAGCTTCTTCACTCTAAAGCTAAAGGGTGGTCCCATTATTCTGAGCTCACAAATCTAACGAGACTGGTGGGCTTTTGTCTTCCACCCCTGTATGCCTCTGCTATACACAGTAGTGATTCATATTCTCTCTGTGTGATTGCATTTCAGTGTTGGTAGCTGTAAATTAATATCTCTACTGCTGCCTCTTTGTCTCGTCCATCTTCCTATAAGCACTCTGCTACTGCATTCTCTCCCTCCTATACGGGGACAAACCCAATTGGCCGGTGAGAGCTTCTGTGTCCGATTAAGACTTGCCAGCTGCTGATTTTTATTGGCTGTGTAATGGTGCAGAACCTAAACATTTATCAGGGTCGATGGGCTGTGTGTAGTACAAGCTATTAGGTGGGCAGAGGCAAGTGGGCATAGAAAGTTAGGACAAGCGGTAGGTGTCAGGATGAACAGTCACCTCTGGAGGGATATTAAAGATGTCAGACGCAGGAAATTGTTTAGGGTTTGTTTTTGTTGCAGTGTGGCCAACCCTGTCTGCTTTGCATTAATGACAAACTGCTTTACCAGAGGAAGTTGGTGCACTATGGCAAAAAGTTGTAGCATTCATAAGCTTGCAAATGCTAGAGCCTCATAACAGGAAAAGTGCTGAATGTAGAGGAAATAATTAGTACAATGCAAACAGGGAAAGTTCTCTTTTTTTAATTTCTGACTTGACCCTAGCTAACTCTATCTTAAAGGGATAGTTCGCCCAAAAATGAAAATTCAGTCATGTCCTCACCCTCATGCTGATGGAAAATTGGGTGGTGTTTTTTTAGTCTACAAAACACTGCAGGAGTTTCACAGGAAAAAGGCATTGCAGTCATCTCCTAAACAATTAATATGAATGGTGACGAACATTAAAAAACAACAACTTTGAAAACAATTTGCACCAAAGTCATGTTTGTAGACTCACTGTTTACTGCAGCCTGTGGCTTCTAACATAGGATCTGTGTTCAGCATCTGATTAAGCTCGGGCAGCGGCGTGAGGAGTCCAACGAGAGCATGAGGTTTCTGCAGACCTGAGTTTAAATGCTATCCGGAAGTCTGGTGTTAGCAGCAGACACCAGAGTTGCTTTTCAGTTGATCCTGCAGACATACAAGCTGTTGCTGGTCCCTCATTTAGCAGCTACATGCTACAGTGAACAGTGAGACTAAAAACAAGGCCTCAGTGATGTTTTTTTAAACGACTTAGCATGTGGAGGCTTCAGGACACTTGTATTACTTTGGACGAGCAGTACGGAGGAATTTTATGGTTTTATTATGTATTTTTTTATGTTTGAAACTTGGTCATCTTTTGCATTTGTTGTCTGGGTGGCGACTGCAACGCCTTTTTCCTGTGAATTATCCCTTTAACCTGACCTACCTGGCTACAAAGAGGAAGGATACATAAGGTTTTTTTGGGTTTGGGTGCATTGTGTCCTCGGCCAGGTGCTTGCTGTCCTACTGTGATCCTCTGGTTGACAAATCTGTGTATAATCCCCTAATGTTCTTAATCCCGGGGTCACATTAAAAAATGGATGAGAAATTAATCTGCTGTCAGGTCTGTCAGGTATATTTTGTCAGTGCCAGTGCTTATTTTCAACCAAATCCTTCTGTATGGGCCAATACGGCTCAACCACCAACCAAACCAGCCGGCAAAATCCCTCTGTCAGATGTTCCCTGTCCTTTTGTCCTTGTACTTTGAAGGTTTCATTAAAGTGGAGAAGTTGAAAGGCAAAACACCCCGAGCAAAGATCACAGAACGAAGTTTGGTGCTCTGCTTCCCTGAACTGTTGTAAAGCAGAATGGTGAGAGGAACTGTTGTGGCTGAAGACAGAGAAAACTACTTTACAGCCAGAAACTGAGCGAATGCTTTTGCTCCCCTGGCAGACAGAAAGTTAGAAACTTGGACACACTGTGCAAATGCGTTACCGCTTCCTCCCCCACATGGATGCAAACATCAAGTGTGTTTTGTTTCAATGTCTGCCATATCTGCCTATGCCATGCTATGCTGTGCATATGTGCCACAGTAACCAGGCTAATTTCATTGCTTCTGGCTGAGTGGATCAAAAAGACCCACATTCGCTGTTTTTCTTCTGTTTGCTCTCCCCCTTTCATGCAGTAATCTGCACAAAAAGACAGAATTAAGTAGCGCTCCCCCGGAGCCAGCCTCTTCTTTTCAGATTGGTGAAAGAGGAGAAATTCGTAGGACATGCTTGTTTTGGGGCAGAGGGATCGGAGGATTCACTCTCAGGTGAAATTTCTGGTTCAGTCTGTCACATTTTGTGAAAGGCCACACAGAGCAGAGGTTGCTGCAAGGAAAAGCTGTCATGTGTGGGTATTTTCTCTCTTCAAATAATATTTCTATCGTTACATTCACATTCAAGTGGGAAGCTAAAGTGAATCAAAATTGGGGCAGCCTGGTAACTCTTGCAGAGTGCTACCATATGTGAACACAGAGTCCTTGCTGCAGCCCTCAGGTTCGATTGTAGCCCGGGCCCTTTGCTGCATATCATCCCTTCTCTCTCCAGCTTTTTCTGTCTCTCTGCAGCTGTCATTATCACAATAAAGCAGAAAAGCCCCCAAACAAACTTTAAATTGAATATAAATTTATAGAAAAAAAAGTTGAACATGTCAAAAAAAAATCATACTGTACAAACAAGCATCCAGACACCGAATAATCTCAAGAGTTTCAATATTTCTGAGTCCCGTTATGATTGATTTGATTGTATTTTGGAACCCGTTCAACTGTCCTCGTCTAACACAGGTATTCCCGAGGAGTTGTCAGTATGATGTAAGGTGGCTGCCATCATTGTTAATAAAGGTGTCAGTGCTCCAGCTTCATCACTCACCTCTGCCAGTCTGGCCTTGTCCCCTAAGAAAAAACACACTCTGGTCTCAGTGTATATTCTGTCTGCAGTTCTTAGCACTAAGTGTACTTTCTTTGTCCTTCTCAAGAGGAAACACACATGAAATTAAACGAGTAGATCTGCTTATTAAAGCCCAAACTACTCACAGTCTGCCTTGAACAGACTCTAAACTACTATGTGGCTAAATTTATTATGTCATATTTGCAACCTCAATACAACCTCTTTGGTTGCACTTTCTTTTGATAGTCTGTCTGCTGACACTAAAAGTTATCAGTAGATACTCAGTCGCATGTCAACAGTGTGTTAGTTAATATTCAGCAAAAGTGTCTGTTGACTGTCAATATGTTGTGTTGCAACAGGTTATGAACCAGTATTCAAGTAATCTATGGTTGACTATTAACAGACTATTGCAAGGCATTTGTCACCAAGCATTTGTAGACCTGTGTTAGGACTATCCAAATAAAGTGAGAACAGTAGAAAGTCAGAAACCTATTAACAGAACAAATTCATACAGTAATTATATGTGACACGCATATTAGCCATTTTTATAGAATTAAATGGTTAGGTTTAGGCACCGAGACTACTTGGTTAAGGTTTGGGAAAGACATCAGAGGGGCGTGTCTTGTACTGAAGTGAGATGTTTTGTTGTAATATGTTGTCTGATTATTCAGCCGGACCCTTCTCAAATCTGTAGATCACTTGAAATGCTCCTTATACGCAAACTAGCAGTTAGTTGAATGCATGTTACTTGTCTGTTGAATATTAACTGACACAGCAGATCAAATTAAAGTGTTACCACATTTATTGGGCAGTTGGCTGTTTAAGTCTAAAACGTATTTGATTAGAAAAAAACAGGCCTATGTGTAATACCATCTAACCATTATTTTGACTCTGTTATAAAAGTGAGGAGTTAAAGTTAGGACATGAATATTTACAATGGATATTTTACTGATCCAAACAATAAAAATCCTATTTGATCAAGTGCCTTCATATATGTCTTTTAAAATTATGACCTAAGGTTTAACAGTTTTAGGTGATGTGACATAAAAATGTGTAGGATCCAATGAATACTATTTGATTTGCTGCAATTTTAGCTGTTTTCACTACTTTAAACTTGCAACTGTCAGATTTCAGCACATGATAAATGTTCCTGAGATGATACTGGTGACTTGAACATTTTATAGAGCAGTGATAATCTCGTAAGTTAAAACTTTTATAGGATTTGGTTTCCACTCAACTGGAACAGCCTGCCTGCTGACCTAAGAATATTATATTATCTTACATTGAACTCATTTAAAATCAAACTTCCTAACCTTTCTTCTTAGTGCCCACATGTACGCACTGAATATTTATGCTGTTATATTATGCTCTGACTCGTGTTTGCATTTAATTATGTGAATGTCTGTGCTTTTTATACAAGTTGAGATACATTTGCATGAAAAATGAATATATTTAGATTTGAACTGTTTCAGAATGAACTCTCGGCTTTAGAAAAAGTAAAGAACTGTATGTGCACTTTTCCGTGGAAGTGGAGAATTTCTTTCCACACACCCCTACAAATTAATGTATGCAGCACGAGCTTTTATTCATCCAGAATGAAGGTTAACAGAGTTATGATGAGGTGGCCCACACTGCTCATGAAAAAGCTGTTTGTTTATGATCCAAGAGCCTTTCACTCCCACACTATACACCAAGAGAGAAGAATTCTCCTTTGTTATTAGAGTGTCTCTTTTCGATAGCTCACATTAAGGGGGGGGTATGAGTCTCTAAAAATCTCTGTCTTCATCCTGAGCACCTGCAATCACGTGAAATGGGAGGTGTTCCTGCGTCTTGCCTTGTAGTCTTAAAATAGCTTGCGTGCAGCCTTGATGTGTTCTATTGCAGTCCTCAGGCTGGGTGAGGCCAGTAGTTAAATGCACTGCTCCTTGAGATCTCTCTGGTATGTTTGCATTGTCTTACATGTGCTAATCTGAACCAAGTGAATCCCCCTGCACATTAACCTACCAGCCAAATGCTCTGTGTGTGGCCTGTAACCTGGCTGTCATGAACACAGGAAGTGCAGACACAAAGGTACAGTGCAGTGTCTACTGAGCCCTGCAACCCTCACATGATGTAAATGCAAGACAGCATGCATAATTGCATTGGAACATAACCCAATAATTTTGCCTCTTTTTTTTGCTAGGGTTTGAAAGTAGGTTGAATGAAGCAAAAAAACAACAAATAATGTACTGTAAATTAAAATTGCAGTGCTTTTCCTGTTATTATTTGTCAAAGTTAATTGAAAATTGTCCTATATTTCTGCAATGCTGGTAAGAGAGCCTTTAATGTTTTTAAAGTTTTGTAGTTGAGCACTTGAGGAGTAATTAAAAGCTGAAAAACATGAGCAAGAGTGGAAAAAGAGAAGGGGAGACAGTGATACACGCAGGCATTCACTGCACTGCATCAGAGCGAAGTTGACAAACGGCTCTTGTTTCTCCTGCATTTCTTTTTTCAAGTTCATGACTTAGGGAGAAATCTGCGGGTCCCCGCTGAGTTGGAGATGGATGTGCCAGTGCTGCTGCTCTTCGATTTCTCCCGGCTTTGCAGAGTCATCCTGGCAGGGGAATCATGAAGAGAACGGCCTTTCCCACATCACCTGCACCGGTCAGCTGCATGCCTGTGTCATCTTATCTCTCTGTGTCTGTATTTCTCGTCTTGCTCTCTCTTCCTTGCGTGGGAAAAACTCTTTTTTCTCTCCCCATCTCTTGTTTTCATTTTGACCTTCGTGAGGGGCACGGAGCCGTCCTGTTGGTTCAGGCTGCTTTCTTACATCTTCTCTCAAACAAGAGAGGAAGGGATGAGCGGAGCGGCAGAAAGGGCAGCTCCCTTAGTATTCAGAATTATGATCAGCTCCCTGCAGAGTGCAAGGGAAGTCACAAACTAAGTTTGCAGTGAGACACTGTGAATATTTAACTTACCATAAAGACTGATGGCAGTGAATGTTATATAAACTTAAAGTTCACTCAAGCCTCTCTGTTATTAGGAAGCATAAGTATGAAATTGTCTCACAGAAGCAGCATCAGTATTGCAACACATTGCAGAGTGATGAACAAGGTGTGTCCTGCAGTGTTTTTTTTTTTTTTTTGTAGAAAGTGGGTGTGGCTAACATCTTCACTGCACCAAGGCAAACCCTCCTCTGGATAGATATGATTATATATCTGTGTGATGGGTCAGTCCACACAAGCTGGAGTAGCAGACACAAAGTACTGCACCTCACACGTTTCTGGTGTACATGAATCCCACTTTTATTTTCCACAGAAAAAAAAAAGATGTTTGCTTTTTTTTCCTGGTCTGTGTTGGTTACATTTAAAACCGTCCTATGAAAAACTGTAGCACCAGAGCAGAGTTCTATTGCCCATTCTTTGATAAAAATATCAATTTGTGCTATTTTTCAGTTTTTAATCAGCTTTGACTGGGGAGAGACATTTACTTCTTGTTTATAAAAAAGACTAGCACTTCATTTCTTTTTCCAGTCGTTTTGCAAAATAAACAGAGAAAACTGTATATGTTTTTTTTTTTGTTTGTTTTCTTTCTTTTTTTTTTTCATTTAAATCACAACAAATACATTTAAAGCAAATAAAAAATATTGGGCGGCATTTAGCATAATCCAAGCAGGGAATCGGCTTTCATGATGATTATTATTATATATTTATATATTCATATGTATACATATATCATGTTTATATACAAGTATGGCACTTGATTACACAAAAGCAAGAGAAACACTTCACAAATAAAAGCAGTGGGCGCTTTGGTGTGTCATAAATTAAGGAAGTCACAGACGTTAGCGTTTGCAGCAAAATTCACCAGATACTGTTTTGCAAGTCAGCTATAAAGCAATGAAATGGTTACATATGTTAAGGTCAGTGGTGCAACACAGGCAACAAAAAACATGAAATACGCTGATGTATTAGGTCGAACCATAGTCAGTATGTAAGGATTTATAGGCTATCTATGCATATAGAAATCTGGATGATAGATTTTTTTAACCAGTGTGTATGGTGCTATTTAATTAGGTTGGTGCCGGAAATCGATGAAAAGAAAAAATGTCTTAAAAACACCGTCAGGTCAGTAGCACATTTTGGATAAGGTCAGGCCCTCCAGTGTTCACCTCTTAGTGCAATTTTTGCATTTACTCTCTTCAAGTACAACGGAACAGCCCACAAAGAGTAAATATGTGAACACGTTAACATGGTCTCCGTTTAGCATCTTACATAGAGTATAAACGTTTACTAAAAAGTTGCATCAGTGCAATAATAAATAAGTCAACAAACGTGTCATCCACGCTTGCCATGAAGTCCTCAGAAGACCAACAAATAAATAATAATAATTAAAAAAAAAAAAATCTGCCCACTCTTTAATTCATGACACGAATTAGGCGTGCGGAGCTGTCCATATGTGTCCATCATCATGTGTTTTTTTCCCCCCACTCTTCCTCCTCCATGTGTGCTGGCTACACATAAGCAGAGTCACTGGACTGAGTGCGGCCGAAATTAGGCACACTCATCCTCGGCAAGTCCTTATTTCTGATCTCATAGATGGACTTCCGCCGAGCCTGCACGCCCCGCACGGCCGTTTTGATTTTCCTCCACCCCAAGTGATTGAGTTCCGCCAGGTTCAACACCACACAGAACCCACTGACCGCGAACATGAACACCAAGAACACGGTCTTCTCCGTGGGTCTGGAGACGTAGCACTCGACATCTTTGATGCAGGGGTAGCGGTCACATTCGTACACGGACGGGACGTTGAATCCGTACAAGAAATACTGACCCACCAAAAAGCCTATTTCCAGCGCGTTTCTGAAAACCACCTGGATGATGTAAAACCTGGAGATGCCCTCTTGTCGCCTCATTTTGGACTTTGTAGTTCTCATGGCCGAATTAGGGATCTCTTTGACTTCTAAACAGTCCGGCTCGGCTTCTTTGGTGGAGTTCTCCGTGTTCTGAAGTACTCCATTAACAATGGTGTTCTTTATCTTTTTGCTCTCGTCTCGCTTCAGTGAATCTTGATCCTTATCTAGTGTCAGATAGACTGTTGAGTAGCGCCGCTCCTTCTGCTTGGCCGACTGATGCACCGAGTACGTGATAAAACAAAGGCTCGGGGTGCACACCATGATGATTTGAAAAACCCAATATCTAATGTGTGAAATGGGAAATGCCTTGTCGTAGCATGCCTGGTTGCAGCCTGGTTGTAAGGTGTTACAAACAAACATGGTCTGCTCGTCATCATAGACAGTCTCTCCAACTATTGCTACGATTAGAATCCGGAAGATGACCACCACTGTTAGTAGGATCCTAAAAAGCAAGCAAACAAACAAACAATGTGAAAATAAATGTAAATATATGTGTGTACTGATACAAATGTGGTTCAGTTGCGCGCAGGGGCGCTGGGTCCAATTCTGTGTTGTGCGTTTGTGTGTGTGTGTGTGTGTGCGGGGTTTAGGGAGCTGTCCAGTGCTGAAACAGGACGCTCTTCAGGATCATATGTGTTTCTTACTGTATTCTTTTTGTATTATGTGTCTCTTGGTGTGTGTGTGTGTGTGTGTGTGTGTGATTTGTGTTTGCTGACTGAATGGCTGAAATGACAAATGTATGGTTTTTGTTAAATGGAAAGGTATGACTCTCAGATATCTTCCTGTCGCCCCTGAGAACACACACCACCTCAAACTCACCAACAAACACCAAATGGATCAAGTGGATGGGTGAATACACACAATGACACGTGAATTTGTGGTTAGTTTAAGCTGTTTGCAGCACCCTTCCAGGTTCTGAAAAGACAGCTGTCAACTGATTTACTTAGCCGTCTCGTTTAGAAGGAGGGGAGAAAAAAATCTGTGAAACAAGACAAAAAAATCCACAACACAGACACGGAAGACTGGGCACCATGCTACAGAAGATCCTTGAAGCACAACACAGAAACGGGGGACTGGGAACCATGCTAAAGACGATCCTGGAGGCTGCTGCGATTCTTCAGTTGGTCTTTGATTTTTTTTTTTTTTTTTTATCTTACCTTCCTATCATAGTAGAGTGCTGCTGGACAGCAGCCTCCAGGAGCCTCTCTAGTATAGTCCATTCCCCCATTTCTGAGCATCCGGAGAAGACTAGAGCACAATGGCACTCTGTTCAAATCCCTCCAAAAAACGCGCGTTATTTCCCGTCCTGCTTCTCTCGGACTCTCGCTGTTTTCAGCCTCCAAACAGTCCGATTTCAACTAAAAAATGCATCCGTCACGGAATGCTGCCGCCGTCCCCGTTTCTCTCCGTCTCTTTGTGCGCTATCTGGTTGGCTGTGTGCTGAGCGCGCAGCGCCAGCGAGCGTCCTGCTGTGTGTTCCGAGCGCTCCCACGACGTTGCCACACTTTTCCTTGTCATGGGAGTCTGAAGGGCTGATTACTATAAGCCCTCCTATTTTCGATCTTCAGATCAGGTTGATGGGCTGCGCGCTGCGTCTGGATGGAGGGAGGTTGGATTTAATGTCTTGCCAGCGTTAATCCGCCTTTAAGTAGTCTCCCCCCTCCCATGCGTCACGTACGCGCAGACAGGTCGGTGGAGCGCGGCCAGGAGGTCCAGGGCTTCTGATTTCCAATATTCTCGTTTTGTATAAGGCGTGCGCCGTTCAGTGGACACTGCTGTGGACGCTTGTGTCAGGTGTTACAACCAGAACAGCCTGATTTGTATATTTTTTGGAGAGATGGCCCCGCGTGAGAATCAGTCTCCAAACTAAGGCTGTATTGTTATTACAGGCAACTCACTGAAGAGTATCACATGTGCACCGTATATGACATTGTCCATATTTCCTGCACAGAGGCTCCGTCTTGGCACATTTGTTAAGGTGTTTTTGACTTGTCAGTGATATTCACGGGTACAAAGACATGTGGCCTTTATTCAGCGTGTTACATTATTTTCACAAAAAGCTTCTGTTTAACGCCTTTATGTGAAACCTGATGGGTGTGCGGCTTTATAAATGAACCCGATCTTTCTGTCTTGGAGCAGACAGTCTCGCCTGCTCAGAGGTTTCCCTCTCCATGTCGCAGGCTGCTGGCCTGGCTGCTGGAGCTGTTGTTTCAACCTCGGGCAAAGATGATGCTCTGGATGCAGTGACGGAGTGAAAGTACCATCCGAGTTGCTAATCGCTTTACAAGGCAACCTGCCTCTCTCTCTGCAGCTCTCTCTCTCTCTCTCTCTCTCTCTCTGTCTGGAGGTTTAAAAATAGAAACAAAATATGTGACCCCGCCCTATTTTTCTCAGAGATTTTATCAAGTTATGGCAGTAAGATCTTTGGTAACTTCTTATGACTTGTCAGTATTATTATTATTATTATTATTATTATTATTATTATTTTGTATCAAGTAGGTAAGCTTTGCCCACCATGGAAACGGGGATTACCGATCACGTGACACCGGTGTTTTCACAGAAACTTTGCGCGGCTAATTTCTCATGAGGTGGCTTATCCTTCTCTCCGCTCGCTGTAATCTTTTCTAATTCGAATCTTTAATAACCTTTACTCATCCATCACGTGACGAAAGGACGGAGCGCGGCTGCTTTCGAGAGACAGAGGGAGATTTTTGCAGATCAAACAAGATCTCTCAAAGAAATGCTTCAGGTTTCAGGTTTCATCTCAGAAGAAAGAATGAAAGATGCGTCTTCCGCAAGTTCCCAGTTCTCGTTTATTTATAAAGCTATACATATCCACATATAAATTGCACTTAAGTGTAAACAAAGAATTTGACGACACAACACGAATTGGTTTGTTGGCACAGAGGGTGGGCTGGAGGAGGGGGGTCAGTCTGGCGCTTAGAAGCACTTCCTGTGGACGATGGAGGGTCCCGCCTCATCGTACTCCTTCTTGCTGATCCACATCTGCTGGAAGGTGGACAGAGAGGCGAGGATGGAGCCGCCGATCCATACGGAGTACTTTCTCTCAGGGGGAGCGATGATCTAAACGCAGACACATTTGTTACATTTGGGGACCTTGCTGAATAAAAAACAATGTTTCAGTCACACTGAAAAGTGCGTCACAGTTACCTTAATCTTCATAGTGCTGGGGGCCAGAGCGGTGATCTCCTTCTGCATGCGGTCGGCGATACCGGGGTACATGGTCGTGCCGCCTGACATGACGTTGTTGGCGTACAGGTCCTTACGGATGTCAATGTCACACTTCATAATGCTGTTGTAAGTGGTTTCGTGGATGCCAGCAGATTCCATGCCTGTGCAAAGAGCAGCGCAGAAGTTTGTGGGTTTTAACGCCCGCAGCAAAGAGCACATCTGACACCGCAGTCAGCTGTCAGAACAGGTGCTGAAGCGGACAGCTCCGCCAACAGCTGCGCGCTCTGAGGCGCAAATGTTAACGTAAGCCCCTGCTCTAGATTACTCATGTCTATTTATTGGCCATGAAGTGGCAAAGCAGAAAGTAAACAAACTGTGACCTCCAACTGATTATCATAACTGGGCGGCCAATAAGTAGTATAGGCTATAAACAGGTCTGTGTTTGGAAAACCACCCAGTCATTCATGTTTATTCTGGTAAGATTTACAACATATTTATGTTGGCCTGAAACTCTGGGTGAAGTGTGCACCCGCTTTTACAGTCCCGTTTAAGTGAATGCAAGAAATGAGATTTAGGATCTTATATTTGATCGAACAACCTACATCAGATGGTTTCAAAACGTTTTCACATCATCTTGGAACCAGATTAGACTTGTGAAATTTCTAATCTGGATATGTAAAGTTATCATTTTATTCGATTGTAAGAAAATTGTTTATTACTTAAGGCTAACTTAATATAAAATTACTATAGCAAAAAAAAAAAAAAATCCGAAGTCAAGTTAGGAAACATTTAAAACTACAATTCACGGGACAGTGTCACAAACTTTACGCACCAATAAACGACGGCTGGAAGAGGGTCTCTGGGCAGCGGAAACGCTCGTTGCCAATGGTGATGACCTGACCGTCGGGCAACTCGTAGCTCTTCTCCAGGGAAGAGGAGGAGGCGGCGGTGGCCATCTCATTCTCAAAGTCCAGAGCCACGTAGCACAACTTTTCCTTGATGTCACGCACGATCTCGCGCTCAGCTGGGGGGGGGGGGGGGG
>JAQFJA010000007.1:10386681-10403749 GCA_029874485.1 Naso brachycentron
TTTTCTTTAGAAAGGGGAATTACCTGTATCTAACGATTTCACATGTCCTATTGTGTTTCTACACTTTATTTTAACATGGATGGCAGTAAATGGGGTTTAAAGCAGTCTAAGATCTACTAAAGAATACGCATGGTAAAATTTTTACATTATTTGCAGAAGATGGGGCAATCTCTGCTAATGGTGAGAAGTCAAAAAACACTGGTATGGTCCTTTAAATTTTGGTGGAGAATGAAAGGTAAAAACATGCATATTTCAAGACTCAGCAGTCTCAGATTAATACCACTAAAAGTTCAATTTCACTGCGATTCATCCAGTGTTACTCCATTCAATCTTACTACTCTCTTGTGATTCTGATTCCATTGTCTATTATCTAAAAAATCATTTAATTATCTTGAATGATATACTATACCTATTACTTTATTGGCTGACATAAGCAAAATGAAGTTTCCAAAAAGCAAAGAAAACTTCCACATATGTTCTTTTAGTCACTCTTGCACCCTTTTTATTGCCCTACATAGGTGGCCCAACCTCACTATGACTCCAGTGAACTTTTCATCAAGAGGGTGGGACAAAGTTCAACTCATTGTTTTTAGACATCAGGACTCCTCTGAGTAGATTATTCAAATTCAACCACCCGCTGCGGTGCACTCCTCCCTTTTGACGCTAATTGGCAACGTCAGATCCACTTCCCTCCTGATGCCTCACAGTCCACTCTGACAAATTTCAAAAAATCCGATGCAAATCCTGTCGTGGGCTCGTGCGAGACGGTCCTCCACAATATTGACTGTCACTCACAATTAGGAGGGATGAGGCAAGGGGTGAGTGTTCGCCAGCAACCTGAGGCTAGCAGCGCAGTCAGCTCCCAAAACACACCCCGCAGAATCTGATCAGTGAGTATAATTTCTCAGCAAATATCCCAGGGGTGAGCCACTTAGCTTAACAGGAAAGAGGAGATGTTTAACAGCCATTCAACTGATAGTCTTTCCATTCAGACCTGTTTTGGCTATTGTGTTTGCCTCTGTAAAGATGTGAGGGAACAGGCAGCATTAATCTAAATAGATGTTGGAAAAATCATGCGGTTTGAGACTCCTGTTGTTAACTCTGACTTAAATTGGGTCCATTTTTCCATCTTGCAACTCAGGAGCATAATTGTGTGTTATTAATACAAATGGATTTCGTCTAAAAATGTAGAACAATGCTGGTCAAAGAAAGAGGACTGTTCTCTTTTTCCTGCTATTAAGTTAATGAAACAGAATTGTTTAAAAGCTCCTTCTAAGAAACATCTGACAGAAAACGTCGTAATAACTTCTATTGCTTTTAAAAGCCTGCCATTACTTGGCTTCCGTTGTGATGAGAGAATTTGTTTTGATATTTTCGCAACAAAAACTGGAAGCATGAGAGCATCTTTTGTTTTAATGAATTGATTGATGTAGTACGAGAGTGATATGTCTTATCTTAATTAGCTTATGCAAATTGTTTCAAAATAAATGACAGCAAAATTTGCATTACATCTCTAGCATAAAAAAAGAAAGCAAAACAAAACAATTAGTGACAAGAACTTTGATACTCTTGCACTCAGAGGTGATAAATGACACTGCAAGCAATACATATTATGGCAAATGCAACCTCTAAACACATGCCAATTAGGTAAGGACCATCAGTGTAAAAACAAAGCATTAATTAAATCACTGTTTTCATCTTTATAGCTTGCGGCTTTTACCTAAACTAATGGCATATCCTACATTAACATACAATACACCATGAGGCCCCCAGCTTTGACATCATAAAGGTTAACTAATTCTTTAAATCAAGTCAGATCTGAATCTGTCAGCTTGCCAGGCCAAGTCGACATTCAGTCAGCTTGCTGTTCCCGAGAGCTGAAGCTGAGAGACATGACAAGCCAGGCAGATGGATGGAGAGATGGACGGAGTTTGAAGGTCCAGCATCAATCACATGCCTATCCCTAATGTGGTTCCTCTCTACCTCCACAAGCACCAGCCTTTACTGACTGAAGTCAAATCAGCACGGCCAGGGTGCCATGTTCTGTCATCAGCCATGTGCTGTATCTCAAACCCCTGGACACTTGTCACAAGAGCACACGGGTCCCAATAGAGCTGGACATTGGTCAGTTTTCAGCCACAAGAGACTACAGCACATTCAACTGGTTAGCAATATTGTAAGATAATGTAAGGTAAGGTATGACGTTATTGTCTCTCATGAGAAATAAGTGTTGGACATCGAGAGAATGCAGGGCACACAGCTGTCTTATACACAAGAGCCCAACCAATATGGGATTTCTGGGGCTGCTGTCAATATCAATAATAAGGAGAAAGAAAATTCCAATATCCCATTTATCTCCAATGTTGTTTTATATATAATAATGGCTACATGTGGTTATCAAATACGATATGTAATGGAGGCAGAATATCTTACATTTTAACAAACTTTATTCCAAACATCAGTGCACTGAACAGTGAACACTTCACTTATTAGTTATTAAATAATGGACTGCCCTCTGCTGGGCAAACTACATAATTACATCATTTTAATTCACTAGTCCAAGCATTTTTCGGAATTTAAAAACAGTTTTGATATTGGCGCATGTCGGAGAGCGTATACACCGTTACCACCATATCAGCGACAGGCCAATATGCTAAAAATGTCTGCAAACCGATATATCAGTCGGGCCCTAATATACACAAAATGCATCTTAAACATATATAATCTAACTAGTTATAATACAGTATTACACACACAATCCATACACTTGGCACAACACAGCCAATATAACACAATGATACTCAAAGAAAAGGTTGCATATATGCAACGGTCGCCTGTCAACAGCATCACACCTGCTTTTACCACCTCTAGTTTTCTTCACCGGGAAACACAGGAAACTAATAATAAAATACACAAATAAATAAATAATAACAAATAAATAACACGTCAGACAGTGAGGAAGGAGGTCTGCAACTAGCCAGCTGGCTACTCTACTGTTTATATGGCTCACTTGTGATGGAGCATGATTACTGACTGCTGTTTTTTGCGCATTCTGGCGATGAAGCTCTCTTTGTAAAGTCCAAACACATGGGGGAACCAAACGACCCAAGAAGAATGTAGGACCAGACATGAGGTCAAAGGAGGGTGAATACTGGTGTGGCATTTCCCAGATAGAGAGAGCTATGTGACAAGCTAAGACTACAGAGACTCTGATCTCGCATTTGTTCTACTAGTCAGATGGGAACTCAGATTTAACAGTGAAAACAGCAACTTCCAATTACGCCTCAATACTTCATGACATCAGCCTGCATCTTTGTTACTATTTTGATTGAGAGACTTTTAGCAGCAGAAATTACATACTATGCATCTAAGTCACAAGTCATGACCCCCTCAAAAATTCATCTGGAAACACCTCTGCCACACAGAACTTATTAGACTCTCTGGACATAAGCAAGACCACAAATTCATCCTTAAATCATTTCGAATTCAGCCCCTCCTTCCAACCTCCTTGTATAGCTGGATCCTTCTTTTAATTACTAAATCTTTTCCACAGTGAGTGTGGAGAGCTCCAGGTTATTTGGCCTCAGACAGAAGCTTGTTGTCAGAGCACTGTCGCCATGGTGTCACACGGCAACAGTCACCAAGGAAAACTGCCATTAAGATGGAGTCAACGTGGTGCTGGGGAGAGGAGGGGTGGCACCGCATGCTTGCTCACAGCATGGGGGTAATTGTATCAATATGTAAAAATCTTTAGCTGTACTGAGGAGTTGTTAATACATTTTTGATCAAATTAAGTCATTGTAGCGTGGAGGAGGAGCAGACACACTGAGAGACAACACAGGGGTTGTATGAAAGAGCAGTGTACAGCTCTGAGCGAGCAAACTCCTCTTATTGTTTCCTCAGACTGCTTTGGATATGAACGATCATTAAAAGAATGAGAGATTAAATGGATTTCTAGAGGCAACAGCACATGCCTGTAGCTGACTTCCATTTCATGTCTCAATGAGACTCCATTCAGGAAATCGAACACGGCTGGCTTATCAAAAGCAAAACTGACTCTGTAGGTTACATCTCAGGAATCCAAACTGCACAGGATCCCCAGAGCTTCGGTGAAACACTGGTGAAATATGCCGTCAAGCTCTACACAAATGGCTAATCCACACATGTTCTCACTCATAGACGGATTTGGCTGCAGGATCAAGGACAGTGTGGAGGAGATGGACACTATCCTTGTTGACAGTACCTTGACAAGTGTAATCCCATATAATACACAGTGGGTAAACAAAACACCAAGCCAACCGTGCAACCACGGCCCACACTTCCTCTGCTCTGCCTTTGAATTCCACATTCTTTCTAAGTTTGAAACAATATGAAAGCAGTTCAATACGCAGCTTTACAAACAAGTGCAAAAATGAATACACACGGAGCATTATAATGGGGATATATATTTACATGTTTACATAAAAGTAGTAATGAGAACAAACTATCACACAAAGCAACAATCACAATCATCTGCACGCGTGCATCCATGCATAAACACAGATAACAGACACGCACTTACAGTAATCACGTAACCTTAGACTGCTTTGTGAGAGTCAAGCACAACAAAGCAATGCAGGAGTCACCAGCGAGATTCATCATTCATCAAATTATCCTTGTTACTCCTCCATTAATCCTTTACTTGCTGTCCTAAGGTGATACTATGAACTGCTGTGCCAAAATCAACACAAAAGGAAATAATGTTTCCTGTTTTTTGCTGAGTCCCACAGATGAGGATCAGAGGGAATTTCACAAACATTTGCAATCAGCAGCCAAACAAGTTATGTGAAGAACAAAACAGAGAAAAAATAAATAGCAGGGTGGCCTGGAGAACACACCCACTTACAGGACAGTAATGCTGTAATGATTAGCAGAGTAATTGATTTGTCTGTTAATAGAATGATATACCAAACTCCGGGGTCTAAACCAAATTTGAACTGTCACCAAACAAGCAGCAACACCAGCCTCTCCCAGTTGTGGATCCTTACCCTAAGAGCCTGGCTGTAGGGCCCGATGTTGGCTGGAGCCCAGTGGGAGAGGCTCTGGACATGCAGGGCTTCCCTCTGGTGGAAGCTGCCTTCCGCAGGGGGCTCTGTCCAGTCATGGAGCAGGCAGTCCATCTGCAGCAGCTGACCAGCAGGAAGAGGAGCCTGAACACACACCCTGCCAGGAAAAATATGTGAACCATGGAATGAATGCTATGGTAATAACTCAAATTGAGAACAAATTGTAATTGCTTTAGAGTCTGACAGAAAACATCAGTTTCTCTGCGTGTGTTGCACCTTTACCTGGCTGGAGGGTTCGTGCCAAAGTGTTTCTTGTAGACCGTGTTGAGTGGAACAAAGTCGTCCATGGACCTCACATACAGGTGGACCAGGATAATGTCCTTCATCTTCCAGCCTCTGCTGTCCAACTCACCTGGACACAGGTAACACATTATACTGTAAATCAAAGCAGTGTAGCAGCATGTTGTAAAGTACAGCAACATAATCTAACCTACCACAACATCAGTAACGTATGCGTTTTTGGTAAATACTGTTAAATACCACAGAATAAAATGGACAGTGTAGTTCACATAAGATTGCATTATACTCCCAATAAAATTTGCTCTGCTGACACAAGCAAAAATGTAAATTTGTGACAAAAAAACAGTGACACATTCAGTGCCAGCACATCTTTGTTTGGTTGACCTCTATGAAAGTTGTTGTCATTCTATATATTTGTTCTTGTTGTTTATTGTATTTGTGGGAAGTTGCATCTGCTTCCACTGCAGCAGGCAAGGTTGCCAGTGAACAAATACCCATGGAGTTGAAGTCAGTGTACAGACATTTGCTTGCGTCAAAGTGTCAGGCTTTTAGCTGTGCTATACCTTATATTTAGTAAGTCTGTTTAAACAGTTTGAGCTGTTTTTGGTATTTTTCCTTTTGACTAGTGTAAAAAAACCAACACTTTCAGTTTAATTTGAACTCTATCGCCACTATAGTTAAGAGGTGGATAGTTTCGAAGTTTTTTTCTGACAGTGAAATCCACTGAAACTGCTTTAAAGTGGTAATGGTGTTTGTCCCCTTCTATAAAGTGCAGTTTAACTCAGTATGTGTGCACATCATGGGCTTTAGATGCAAACACAGGCACAAGGGCTCAAAGCGAAGCCTTTCTCCCTACAATCATTTGAAAAAGCTTCAAGTTTGTTTTCTCTGCCAACACGAGCGTCTCAGACTACTTCACCCTCATACAAAGAGGTTGTTCATTAAATATTAACTTGTTTAATATTGTCTCTGCACTGTGAAGGCTGTTCAGCCGAGCACCACGATAAACATTAAATATGCCTTTCATCTTTCGCTCCTCTTTCTCCATCAAACAAGAGAAAGAGGGGAAAAAAAAAGACTAAGACACACTGTAAAAGCGTGCACTTTTAAACTTCTGCAGGGCAAAATGATACCCACCCAACATGAATGCTCTATGTGTGTATGTGTGTGTGTGTGTGTGTGTAAGTGTGGATGTGTTTTAAAAGAGGCTTGGTTAATTTGAAGTACTCGTCCTTGTTTGGTGGCCAACTTGCTTTACCAATCTTATGATGGACGGAGACTGTGACACGCAGGGTTTTGCCTGCTGGGTTGACAAGCACTTTTGAATAAGGAACGACTGCTCAGGCTCGGCCACACCTCCCTGTGTGTCTTTAGCAAACACAGCAAGGAGAAAGAAAGACACCCGAGGGACGAAAAAGTTCTCTCCATATGAATTTTTGGGGCATCAGAAGGGATTAGAGCACAGTGAGCCCCACAGAATCAGTTTTACTGAGCTGGTGGACAAAGGATCTCCTGTATCATCTCCTCTTGATCATATCAAAGATGCACTTTCTCAACTGTTTGAAGAAAACATTACTTATTTAAAGTTAGTTTACTTTTGCACCTTTTGTTTTGCGCATTTAAGAGAGAAAACAAAGAATATTCTAGTAAACCCTTGTGTTTTTCTTGAATGTAGAGATGTTTAAGAACTTGTCCACAGCTCTGGTTCACCATGCTTTTCAAAGCGGATAATGCCCTTGCTCAGTCGTTTCTCTATTTCAACTTTCCCTTACTTTGCAGCTGTGCAAAAGCTGCACTCGTCTGGCTCTGGATCCCAGGTTCTTGGCTCTGAAGGCCGCTGATGCCAGAGATCCACTGGAAGCCTCTGGAGCTTCTCGGTGAGCAGGATGGAGGGAGATCTGCAGACAGAGATATAACAAAATGGCAAGGAGAGGGTGAGTCAGTACTTTGTGCAGTCAGCAATACAAACGGTTGATCCAATGCTTGATCAAGACTTTTAGAATATACAAAATAGGTCTTTGATCGCTTATTTAACCCAGTGAATGCTGCGTGAGAGGTAATTCAAACATAGATGGTTTACGTTAAAGGAGAAATGAAATGAAATTCAGAAACTGTCACAAACACGCAGCTGAAATGACAGCTCTTGTCAAACAGTCACTCAGAAATGCTAGCATCATGATGCTGGCTGCATGACACAGATTCAGGGAGCACACACAACACACAAACATCATCTGACAAACACACACACATACATAAATACACACTCAAGCATGCATGTCTGCACGCGCATGTTTCACCATAAATGAATCTCACCGTGGCCCCGCTGACAACTAAGGTCACAGTTTGATGTAAATTCTTGCTGGTTGTCTTCAGCTTGATCAGCATATTCCACCTCCTCAGTCATCTTGTCAATGGCGCTCTGGCAAGGACAACTACCACGGGGCAAAGCTCTCGCCACCACATCCTGCAATAAAGCACCACAGGGAATACATCAGGCCAAACGCCCACCGAAGAGCACTGAGCCTTTTGCAAAGACAGACAAAATGCTGTATAATTAGCCAGCCTTTTCAAATACCCCACTAAGCGGCGTGTGTGTGTCAGTCTTTCATGACAAGGGCCCAGACACACATAACTTCAAGGTGAATGAATATGAAACAACACACTAACATATTCGTGGCTCGGGCAGATAGGGAGTGGTGTTTTCTGATACTGTAGATTCAATCATGCTGGCTGTCAGTCAAAACTCATGACTGGATGGGTGAGACATATTTTGGATTTCTTTTTTTTTTTTGTTCACTTATACTTTGCCTTTACACTCTTTGCCTCTTCTCCAAATAACAAATCATTAGCATTCTCTGAGGCATACATATTACCTGCCAAATCCTGCATGGGCGTTGCACCATTTGAATACATGTTTCAGATTTTCTCAACGCCACCCCCCTCGCCCTGCCCAAACACTCATTCACCCCCCTCATCTGCTGTCAACCGCATTAGGCCATATGATAATCAAATTAATTATACTTCAGCCCCTCTCTCCTGGCCAGCATGAAAAATAGCTTGACTAGCATTAACGGAGGGCAAATGATGGTGGTCCATCCCCACCCCCTGAGCTCGGTGCGGTTTCCTCTAGTGCTGGTGTCACCGCAGATCTGTCACCCTGACGAGAAGAGCTTCAGAAGGCTGAACCGGGGCAGGTTCTCCCCTGGTTGCCACCCCCCTCTTCCCTTCCCTACCCTCCCCTCACAGGCCCTGGATCTCCCTGCTCTTCCCCCAGCAACCTAGGGGGGGCTACAGGGGCTGTGGGAGTGTGCGCGTGTTTGTGTGATGGGGGTGGGAGCCGCGGCGTGGAGAGTGAAAAAATATATAGCTGTAGGGAGCGATGCTGCAGGGTCACAAAGGTTGTGGGATGGGGGTATGTTTTCTGTCCACAACAGTCCCAGCCCCCACCCAACATGCAGATATACACACATGAACACACTGCTCTTGCACACAAACAAACACAAAACCCAATGTACACATTAATGTGTTATTAGTGTGATGTGCAAAGAAACACACATGCTTTACCCTGGAGACATGTTGAGCTACAGGCGAGCATCCCTCGCTGTGACCCTTATATTCTTTACTCGCTGCAGCGAATATAACGCCATGCAAGCAGCACTCCCTGTCGCCAAGAACACTTATCAGCTACTAGGTGTCTCATTAAAAAAGACAATATGAACCAGAGAGATTAAAAGTACAGAAAAAACGGTCAATGTCTCTATCACAGAATTTCTTACAAAACTCAAAGACCATAAAGTTTTCTGTTCTTGAAGGGAAAGTTAAATGTTTCAAAGTGTCACCCTTCTTGTCTGTGAAGCCCCATCCAGCTACTTCTAACATACCAAAAGCCAATTCCTGCTGCCTCCCCGCAACCCCCGCCTGTGTCTGCTTAGCCAGCTACCTGAATGCAAAGCGCCTTAATGTGAGCAGACATGTTTATTAAGCTGGGCCTAGTTTCAGGCTGCAGTGAATATTGCAGACGTCAAAGTAGGCCATGTGGGGCTAGAGGAGAAAGAGCGAGGGATGAAGGGAGAGACCGAGAGCAAGAGTGTGCAAGAGAGGGAGAGAGGGAGGCCCTCTGGAGGCGGATCTGAACCCTGCCCCGCAGTGCCGTGTTTCTCTTCTGCTCGACAAAGTTATCAGACAGCGAAAGGTTTTGTTCTTGTGTTTGTTTTGCCCTCAGAGTGGTTTTTAAAGTAATCGACCCAGCAGTGGCTCGAACTTTTGTTGTAAAACGATCGATTCGGCATTGAATGGCACTGATCTTATTTGTAAAACAAGTTATGCTCGCGGACTCCTTCAGAAGTTCGACTCACGCTGTCTTTGCTCTCGGTGTGCATCTCGGTGAAGCGCAGGTAGCCAACCGGAGCGAACGCATCTGCTGAGTGGATCACCGTCTCTGCTGCATCACTGCACACATACACACACACACACACACACACACACATAGAAAAACTTTGAAATACAGTAGTAGTTGCATCAAATTCTTGTAATTTATTTTGGCTTTACTCACATAACTATCCTCTTTTTGAAGAGGGGGCAGTCAAGGGTGAATGTCTCATATTCACCTCCTTCTCCACAAATATGAACTCCATACTTCTGGGAGAGCTAATGAACGAAAGCAAAACATTTTATTTCATTTGCATTTTATTTTTACCCTCACTCACCTCTTAATTTTACATTATTTCACCAAAATTTTCATTTAGAGTCTAAAAACACAATATTAGTCATAAGAAATGATACAAGCCCTCCATTTCTTATTATCATTATTAGGGCCCGACTGATAGATCGATTTGCCAATATTATCAGCTGATATTGGCCCATCGCAGAAATATTAGTATTGGCATATATGTTCTCTAATGTGCACCGATATTGTAACTGTTTTTTAAGGTGGAAAAAACGCTTGGAATGGTGATTTAAGATGGTGTAATTACCTATTTTGTCCAGCAAAGGGTGGTTTGTTATTTAATACCTAAAAAGTCAAGTGTTTGTTAAAATGTAAGATATTCTGCTTTCTATTTCATACAAGAATTTGTTGACTGCATTCAGCAGATATTATATATATATAATATTGGCTGATTTATCAGATATAAGAATGTTCTTGCTCCCTAATATGGGTATCGGCACTGGCCCCAAAAATCTCATATCAGTCGGGCCAAAATTCAAAGGTAATGAGGACAAAACAGTTCTTAGTTTCAGGTGATGATACACAAATGAAAACATGCTTCTGAATACTAAGTATGTTTTGTAAGTATTAGTTGGGTCCTTGTTATTATTAGAAGTGTATTATTTTTTCCACAAGTTCAAAAGCAAAATGCCAGAAACTCTTTTTAACATTGTAATAAAAATTAGCTATTGCGCAAGAATGTGATTGTGGTTTTAATTTGAGATCACTGATAACACAATCATTCTAAAACAAAAGTAAAAGAAAAATATCTCTCACTGCAATATTAAACTTTGACTTTGAACTTGCAATAAACGATGTACATGTAGTAATACACTGAAGTATTTGAAGTGAAGAAAGCAAACTGGGTGGCAGAGTATCTACCAGTCTGTGTGACCTGTTTCAGGTAGGGCTCCATGTCAGCCAGAGGTTTTCCCAAGTGCTTCTCTGGATCCAGGCCTGGCACCCACGTGGGAAACAAACACAGGGATACAGAGCGATACACAAAGGCAGAAATACACACACACAAACACACGTATGGAAAGAGAAAGAGAGAGCGAGGTCTGATCAGCACCAGAGAACAGTGATTGAAGATGACAGGAGGGGAGGTTTACGGGCAGTCGCACAAACGCACACGTAAACCTGCACCCTGGATCTATTTGTTTGACTTTGCAAGTAGTGTACACAGATCTCTCCGGGTAAGGGCAACAGTTTTCAATTGCTGGCCGCAGACCCCCCACGCCCCCTCGCCTGCCACCCCCTCATCCAGTTCCCCTTTGAGAATATAAACTCTGGAAAGAGATCTTGTTTATTTGCCTTTTTCCCTCCCCTTCCCCTGAAATGGTGCATGGAAGTGACTCACAGGCATGGGAGAGAAAAGAGGGAGGGGAAAGGAGGTTCAGGGAGAGCTTTGGAAGAATACCCAGTGGTGCCACACTCCTAAAATACAAGCTCACTGCTGCTTACTCCCCAGACAAAAACAAGTCAAACCAACCAAGCAAGTAGACTTTAGGAAAAACAGCCCTTTGTCAAACCCTCCTGCCCTTTTAATAAGATATCCAAATCTACACCGACGCCTCGCCCAGAGAGTACTTTGATCAGTCCTATTGAGGGATTATGCACATATTAGCAGAAATAAAAGGCTGCACTTAAACCGTGAACACTTCCCTCGGCTTTTAGAGCGTTGAGGGGCTTTTACAGCTTTGTGACACTAAATCCTGATTTTGTCTTTTAGACGCCAGCTCCTGATGGCACCACACTGAACTCCATCTCACCCTGTAAACATCTCCTTTCCCAAAAAATGCAGCTTATGGTTTCCTTCTGTACATTCTTCACTGTTCCAACAAAACAAAAAAAAAAAAGGCCAGAGTACCAGCCAGGTGCTTTCTGCAAAGAATAGAGCGGCAAAAAAATAACAGGATGTGAATGAAAAAACATTTGATTTTAGGAAATTCCAAACCATGTAGTTATACGCTTAGCATGATTGTTATCTTAAAAAATGAGGGCAAAGTTACTGGAACAAAATGATTACTTCTTAATAGTCTCTAGAGATGTAGGGCCTTATTCTCTAACATTCCCCATTTCCCTTCTCTGTGGATGCCTATTTATTGACTGACATTATAATTAACAAGTTACTGATGACCTATACAGAGTGACGTACAGTTGTGACAGCAATGCCATCACAATGGAATAAATTTTGCTGAATTGTCTCTAATAATTTCCCGCAAAATCCGATATAGCTCTTCTATTCCGAGGAGTCACGTGATTCGGCTCATCGGCACGTTCATGTGTTTAATTAAGGGAACAAAGTTAATCGTAATGTGAGAATCTCTCCTCTCTCTTGGCCTGACAACCTCAAAGGTTAACGTGTCATCAGCGGGGCCCCATGGGGAGCAATGGATGGGAGGCAAGAGGGAAAAGGCAGAGGAGTCGTGACGGAGGGACGTCGCATCCCATCCCTGGCACATCGTAATCCCAGCTGTGACTCTCCTCCAGGGCCCTGGTGGTCCGGCACTACGTGGGAAGAGACGGAGGGGCCACAGCAGAGGGAGGAAGAGAGGAGAGAGTGTGGAGGGAGAGAATGATCAGGCCCTTATTCTCTTCCCAGGGGATCTGTGGTCTTAATTAGTGTGAGAATATCTAATCTCAACATCCTCTCATCTTAACCCTGCCACAAAGGTAATAAGGAGGGAGAAAAAAAAAGCATTAAAATTCAATCCCATTTAAATATCCTCTTTAATTAGTCATGCCTTTTAACAAATTTTAATAATTGGCTCCAAATTGCTGAGGGGATGCCGTCTTTTTTAATATGTTCATTACCTCCCCTGCTCTTAAATAATATATGATACATGATTTGATATTTACAAGGAGGGAAAGAGGACGATGGATATCCTGGAAGACAGGAGTGAGTGATTAAATGATACAAAGATGGCATTAACGTGGAGGCATTTCTCTTAAGACCACTTAGCACTTGTATGAGTGTTTTCTTAATTGATGCCCCAGACTGACTTAAGGTTACTGAAACCATTTGGAAATGAGGATCGGTGGAAACGAGCTCGTGCCTGCACAATGCTCACTTTGAGAAGTCTTTGAGTAGCCACTGGTGTGAGCCTTCAGCGATCTAACACCACTCATTTACATGATCTTCACATCTCTGTCTACTCTGAACCTGTTTTACAACTTGACCTAAACCCAATTACCTAACCTCATTATGCCACATTAAACCCAAATAAGCCCACTAGAAGCTGCCATTAGTCTGCCGCCAGAGACAGCGAGACCGCACTTTGGAGAGAGAGGAGCTATCCCTAAGAGAGACTGAGAGGAATGGCTCTCCTTTAAAAGGGCTTTTTACCTCGTATTATCCCATGAAACTCCAATTAAGTGCAGTGAACTTTAAAAGCAGGGAGTCCGGTAATGAGAGAGAGCATTTTTTAAAAAATCTTGCTGACATTTAGTGGCTTGAAATTAGCAAAGAATAAGAAAGTTTACCAGGGAACCAAGAGCCATTTTGGACATTAAAGTTAGCGTTTGTATTGAGATATGAAACAAACTGTAAAAACTGATGCTAAAAAACTTTATTTACAACATTACCACACCAAATACAACTTGAACACACAGCAGAGATCTTACAATACAAGATAAATCTGGAAAAGCTTTTGTTTCTGCTTAAAAAAAACCTCTCTTTTTCACATCACTTCTCAGAGCTAAAGTCAGAGCTTTCAGATTAAGAAAAAAAATTCTTCTTCTGAACTCTAGAAAAAAGCTGCTTTCACTTCTACCATTATAGAAGTCAATGGCAATTAATTCCAAAGCACATTTTTCAGCTAATTCGTCCTAACAATCATGATTGGCCTTCTCACACCTTAAAGAAGTTGATTAATTGAAACCCACAGCAGTGAGTTACCTGTTTAATTGAAACAGCTTGTGACTTTGCTTACTGAGCCCTAATGCTAAATTAAAAAGCCAGGAGATCGGAGATACTGTCTGAGCTGAGCTGAGCGCGGTATCGCAGACATCCGCGGGTTGTCTTAAGATCTGGCGTGCCAGCTGACAGCTCGGCTTTAATCCCTGCCTTCAGAGAAAAAAGGCAGGGAAAATTGGATTCATGATATGTAACATTTTAGCCTTTAAATGGATGAAATGAGCATCTCCTCCCTAGTAGGTGAGCTGCATCAGCCTTTAAAGAACGCTCTCAAAGACCGCCGCCAAAACAATAGCTGTTCACTATCACCTAATCTTCGCAAGAGGGAGAGAGAGAGATGGAGAAATACAGAATGGATAAGAAGAAAGAAGGGGAGGGAGGCGGCACCATACAAAGGATGATAAGATTAAGGTTATATGTGAAATTTGTCTGACTCTTATCTGAAATTCAGCGTCTGTGAACAGAATAATAGGTAGCATGAATTGCGTTGCAATCCCATCAAGATGAAATCTTTTCAGTCCGTTAAATCAAAAAAAGGAGAAAGTGGGAGCACTTGCATCCGTATCAGGAAAAATAAACCTGTGTAAATTAATAAATCACTGTATTTTTTTACATTTTAGGGACCTCATAAGAAGGTCCACTGTAAGGAAGGAGAAGAAAAGAAAAAAGGAAGCAATGCTGTCCATCAAATTTAAACTGTTAAGGCTGCTTCAGCTGAACCTTGGCCCCAATACTAACTAACGCCACAGTCAGCAGCTAACAGGGGAGGCGGGTAAAGCAGTTATTTCAATTATTCTTTCATGTATATTTTCTTATTGTGAGTTGGCAAATTTTTAGTTATCTAAATGTTTGTCATTTTCATTTAAAAGGGAGAAGCAACGAGTGGTTGAAGGAGCTGAGAATGTAATCATCTCACCATCACTCCCCCTGCTGTCACCTCTCGAACAGATCCCAACCGATTAAGTCAAATATGCCACAAAAAGAGTAATGAAGTATTAAAAGCAGACAGAGGGGTTCTTTTTACAAAGTAGAATCCTTCAGAATCACAAATAAATGAACCTTTATTGACATTAGAGCTGAAATAATTACACTAATCAGACCTCATATGAATAAGAGATTTATCTTCAAAGTTATTTTTCAAGCAAAAATGTCAAATACAGTTCCTATTTTTTATCTGTGTGCCTCAAAATTTTCTTTATCTTGTGTGATAAACTGAATATATTTGGGATAGTAAACTGACAAAGTGATTTGAAAGCTTCACCATGGACTTTAGAAAATTAAAAAACAATGAAAAAAAGACTTTATTTTCACTATTTTTTGACATTTTATGATCCAAACATTACTTGCAGCCGTAATTGATTAAAACTGAATTTTGTTTATATTTTGATGACCTCACTCCAATCCGTACTGTTTTCTTTAAGTTTTTGAACTGAATCAGCCGAGAGCATCTGAAACCAACCATTAGCAGGATGCTCAGCATGTGACACTTGTCAAACTAATGCAGTCCATCATTCACTCTAACTGCCTTAAAACCTCCTTTAAATGTGCAAGTAGTGGCTCAGAGCTTTTCTGTGGTACAGAAAATGTCAACAACAGATAACATGAATTGATTGACCGAAAACACTAACTGAATTTGCCCTGAGTTTATAGGACAGCACACTTCATTCCAGGAGCAAACTGCATTTCGTTTTTTGCAGGAACTGCTAATATAGTGTCTGATAGTGTCTGGATCGAGATCATTATCTTCCATCCTTGTATAACCAAAAAAAAAAAAAAAACTCCTCTGACTGTCATTGTTTCCTTACAAACTTTTGTCACGTCTATTAAGGCCCAACCAATACAGGATTTTTGGGGCAGATGCTGATACCGATATTAGGGAGCAAAAAATTATGATATCTGATTTATCGGCGGAAATTACATGTATATAATATTGGCTGAATGTGATTATCAAATACTTGTGACAACGATATGTAACGGAGGCAGGATATCTTACATTTTAACAAGCTTTATTACAAACAGTGCACTGAACAATAAATACATCACTTATTAGGTATTAAGTAACTGGCTGCCCTCTGCTGGACAAACTCTCTAATTACACCACTTTATATCGCTAGTCCAAGCATTTTTTCCACCCTTATGAAACAGTTTTAATATCAGAGAATATACATGCTGGTACAACGTATCTGCAATAGGTTAATATCACCAATATATACTGGCAAACCGATACATTGGTCAGGCTCTAATACCATTTTATTGGCACTACAGCTCAAACATTCTTTTATATATGGCAGCTTTTTGGAAAAACAGGCGGCATTTTGATTCTTCAAAGGAAAAAAAACAGTTTTTGCAATGATTGCTTATTTACTTTCTCAAGGAAAAGAATTTTCTGTTATTGCTTTTACTTTTCTTTTTAACATTAATTGTCTTTTAAGTATATAATAAACTATATTCAATGTCCTTAAGTGGGTGAGGTGATCAGTGAAAGCAAATTTGTGACATGAATTCCCTTTTTCATAGCACAAAGGTTCTGTTCGTGTGAAAGGTAAAAGATCATGCAGTGATAAAAGGTTTTCTGGCGGATAGACCTTGATTTCACACATGCCAATTATCTCTGGAGCTGAGGACCAATTAACTGCTGAACCTGTGGCCTCATACACACCTGCACTAATCAATCTATTAACTAATTACATGAATATTTAATACTAGCTTTTAGGAACTGCCAATTACCATGGTGAGCTCAAGAGACATTGCATTATAAAGAGGCAGTTTCCCAATAAAAACACGCATTTCCCTTCCAGAGAAATGCTTTTTCGCTGATTAGAAGCGTTTTGTGATATTCTTAGGCTCAGAACTCGGATAGTTGAACTTACTTTGCCACATGTAATTTGGCATCTTCAAAGAATAAAAACCCTCTCTATTTTATGGTTTTAGGCTGCCATCAGCACACAAATAAGCACTTCTGGAGAATTAATTTAGAGGATCGTCCTGCATTTGGACAGCTGTCTTTTCACGGCAGAGATTTGTCATCAAGGAATATATCCTCCATTAAGAAAGCTTTTTTTTTTTTTTTTTTACCCATTCACTGCTAATTTACACCTG
>JAQFJA010000007.1:10412526-10425843 GCA_029874485.1 Naso brachycentron
AGTTTACACACACACACACACACACACACACACACTCTTTCGTCTTGGATAGTGATTCATTCACAATGACGGAGCTGTTTTCAGTGATAGAGCCCGAGCATAAATATGCCAAGCCGCACAGCTGGAAAATGTAGAAATTCATCAGGGTTAAAAAGTAGAGAGATTAACGTTTCACGAGTTTCCTCTCAGATATATATGGTTACGTAAACACAGGCGCAGCCAGTCGTCAGGCAGGGAGGGAGAGCACCTCGGCCAAAGCAAGCACAAAGCCCCAGTTTGAGCAAGGCCAAGGACAAGGCGGCTTTCCATATCTACACACATGGAAAACTAAATGTTCAGAAGCAGCGGGGAGACATAAGATCATTTATCGATGTCCATGAATACTTGCAATTCAAGCAGACAAGCTTAGTTATTACTGGCTTTTCAAAACGCTATATTTTAATGGTTGTTTCTACATTAAACAAGTTGTCATTCGGTGCTTTTACTCTCAGACGATCCACTGGGATTTTTTTAAAGATGACAGGAACTCATGTAACTTCCTCCCGAACACTCAAGGTCTCACCTCTTACCATTAAAAGGATAAGGTGTTAAATAAATAAGCATCAGCGACAGTTTTCTGTAGGGCATAAAACAAAGTCATGATCCCATCTCTGAGCGTCTGAGACAGGAAGCTGCTTCCAAAAAAGCGAGTGGGACAGTATCAAAGAAAGAGTCTCATGCCACCGAGAGGTAAACTACCGGCATGTCAGTTGCTTTTCATGGTACTTAACAACCACCTAGTCCACAGGGTGCATGCACGCACATGCACTGCTGTCCATGTATATACACACAGTCACGCACTGGCCTACAAACAAACACACACTGCAAAATGTAAATGTTTTTCTGGTGAGGTCAGGTTCCAGGCTCTTGGCATCTTAGCTCCCCTGTCCTCCATCCTCCATAGAGGCAACAAACACCGTGACGCCCCACTCCATCCTCTATCCCTCCCCGGAGAGAAACACTAGAGGAAAATACAGCAATGCTGCTGGTTTAACCTACTCTGCAGACTCCAGACTGTGTTTTTCGACGGCAGGTTATGACTTTAACTGCGGGGGGTGATGGGGCCTGCCACAAATATTTCTTGTGGGGAAGGCTTCACAAAACACAACATAAAAGCCCTCTTAATTTTGAAGCAGATGAATGGCAGCGAGTTGAAAGACTTGGCACTGTTGCTCAGCTGTCTGTTCTGAGACAGGCAGCACTGGGCCTGACTAGCTGTTGATACTGGTGAGTTTTAAAAGGTTTTATTACAGATCCAACCTCCTCGGCCACTTCTCTGTTTTTCTTAAATGCTTGAATTATTCTTCACACTCTTGCACCGGGCCGCAAAGCGAAAATGAGTGGCTAGAATCCAAATGGAGCAATACGCCTGTGGAAGACATGTAAAATGTGACTTCATGTTTTCAGATAAGTTGGAATGTGACTTTTCAAAAAGAGGAGAAAGTAGAGAATTTCTTTTTTATTTTCATTGAAAAAGGATTTCTGATGTAGAGCCTGACGGAAATACTAGTTTGCCGATATTATCAGCCGATGTTGGCCTACTGCAGAAATGTCGGTATTGGTGTAGATGTTCTCCGATGTAGACCAATATTAAAACTGCTTTATAAGGCTGGAAAAAATGGTTGTACCGGTCATTTATAATGGTGTAATTAGGTGGACTGTCCAGCAGAAGGTGGCCCATTATTTAATAACTGATAAGTGAAGTGTTTACTGCTCGGTGCACTGATGTTTTAAATAAAGTTTGTTCAAATCTAAGATATCCTGCCTCCATTACATAAAATTGTCACAAGTATTAAATAACAGCATTTCACAGATATTATATATGTACATAGTATCATTCCATACATCAGATACCGGAATTTTCTTACTCCCTTACGTCGGAATCGACATTGGCTCCAAAATCCCCGTATTGGTCGGGCCCCCGATGAAGAAGTGGCAGATATTATTTGAACACCAGGCTTAGAAAATGATCACAGATGTCCTTAAATTTTTATGATGAAGAATCAAACAAAAGAGACATTGTAGTAATACATGTTCCATTATGGTGTATTTACATCTGTGTATAATAAACCATATTAGCCAATTTCTCAAATGCAAACAACCACAAGATTAATCTACAATTTATCCAGCATCAAAATAAAATGAGAGGGGAAAAAAAATACTATAAACACACACACGGTCTTCATTGGAACAATGTTCAACCAAGCAGTGGTAGTGGCTCATGCCCTTGGCAAGGCAAGATAAGGCTATCAGCTTCTATCATCGCTAAACAAGATTGAGCAAAGTACATTAAGCAGAAAAATACAAACAAATTACAAAGGCTTGAGGCTAGGCTCTTTATCTAATGTTTGTGGGGACTGTTAGCGTCAGTTGGAGGGAAATGGGCCTGCATCTAATAGATCCTGTCCCACCACTTCCACACGGCCAGCGAACAATACACAGGGCCATTATCTCAGCGCTAATGCTATCCTTCCTCATGTGCAAAACAAGCCCGCAATCTCAACCCCACTGCCACTGTGGGGACCAACGTAAATACAAGCGGCCTCAGACCAAAGGAAAGGATAACAATGGCTATTACATGGAGAGGCACGCAGAGAGACAGCTGTTTGAAGGAATCTATGATACATACTCATGCTGAAGTGGAAAAACTGAAATAAAAAAAGTAAAAACATAATAAAACAAAACTTTGTACAGAGTGATTATCCGCTGGTTTTAGGCTGCTTGTAAGCTACATCTAATAACACCATTTAGAGGTCTCTCTGCACCACAAACCAGTTCAACAAGCTCACATTAGCTTTGTTATTGATCTGATCTCCTAAACCCTCGCTGTGACCCCAGAGGTCATGATTTATGTATTAAGCAGCTTTTTAAAGAAATCCATTTTACTGTCAAGCCCCCAATGTGCATCTAATGCTGCACCATGCCGGTAATCAGAGAGGGGCTGCGTGTTTGATTTTGACGATCCCTTCCCCTCCTTCATAGTTCACACCCCTCCTGAACGCAACACCTAAGCTCCCTAATCAATACCAGAGCGCCTGGTTCGACTGGAGATTCCTCCACCTGCCTGCCAGCCAGCCTCTTCCCTCCTCCTCCTCCACCTCCACCTCCTCCTCCTCTGTGCTCCTTTCTTTCTCCTTTCTCTCAATCCCTCTCCCTTCTTTCCTCGCAGCAGGATGCACCTCCATCAGGGCGCTTGCAACAATGCAATGCCAAGCTTCTGAAGGTTCCGGATGAAAGTGCGACGACAATACAGCGGAGACAAAGATGGCAGTAACGGAAAAAAAGAAAGAAAGAAAAAGAGAGAAAGAGCAAGGGAAAGGGAGGAATTAAAAAGAATGTTTGGACTTGTGGAAAGGCTGCCTTTGCGATCTCAGAGGGCCCCAATCTTGTCTGCTGCTGATGTCGATAATGGAGCAGCAGTGGAGACCGAGAATGAGGGGGAGTGTACGTGTGTGTGTGTGTGTGTGTGTGAGTGCAAAAAAGGTCAGGAAAGACAAGGAATGGGGGGAAGAGGGTGTGTGAGTTTAAGAAGAGGATTATCTCACTGAAAACAAGGTGCTTTAACACACACCAATGGAAAGGAATGTTTCATCTACAAAAGGCCTAAAGGTCTCAGTGCACCTCTCCGAGACTCCAGGAGAAAAAACACTTGTATTGAGAATAAAAGGGGGAAGGAGGAAGCTGGGTGTTAACTGACCAGTGATATCAGTTATCCAAAAACTGAAAGAACTTTGAAAAAAATTAATTAATTAATTAATTAATTAATTAATTAAAAAAACTGTGTCTCTGAAAAGCTGAATGCATCACAGGATGGGAAATTAGATTTGAAAGTAACATTTCCATCGTTCTCAAAGCCGGGTCTCAGCACGACAGAGATGTCACAGAGCGGCTAATTAGAGCTGGCAGAAAGGAACGTGTGCGTAGATATCATCTATTGTTCCTCATCACTTTAATGAGCTTAAATGTCTTTGTCTTTATTCATCAGCTCAAAGGTTGCGGAGTTGCTGCAATAGAGTCGCTATCTTTTTATATATTATCTATTAGTACATCAAATGATTAAAGTTCTAGTTGCATCTTTCCAAAAAATCACTGCTATTTTTGTGTTTTCAAGCTTTTCTGTGCAACTTTCAAGGCCTAACATCTATTGCAAAATGTCTTACCTGCTGAAATTACAAAATATATTTAAAAGGGTTGAAAATGTGTTAAAAACAGAAAAAAACAGCAGCTAACATAATAACATCTACTTGTGTGCAGTATTAGTTTGTAGTTTGTTTTGGCAAACAGAAAAAGAGTGTATGCATGAGAGCAGTGAGAGCGCTTTTTTGCTACTGCAAAGTGTTGAAAGAAGAGAAACTGGGGCAAAAAAAATGGAGGCGGAGGTGTGTAAGGAGAACAGAGATGGACCTGTTATCACGTAACAGAGGCCTGATTTGACCTGACCTTGAACACACACACGAGCGTGCGCGGGCACACACACAGTCAGGGTCACGGGGCATAAAGAGCCACTGTGTCAGGTCACAGAGCACAGAGAGAAGGATAAAGGACTTGAGGGATGTGATATGACTAATATGAGGGGTTTTGCAGGCCTTCGGGGGGACTGGCGTTACAGCCGGGGGTGACTGACACTGCTGATCTGTATCACACATCAGAGCAGATCACAGCGGAGGAGAGCAGACCGAGCACACACATGAAGTATGGACAAAATCCAGTTTGAGAAGCCAAATAAACAAGGATATTTTGACACGAACAAAGAGGAGAGTATTAAAACTACAAGCTGCAAATCAAAATGTTTGATATTATACAGTCATCTTTTACAAAATGTTTATACTCCCGCTTCCCTTTGAACCCCGGCAGAGGACAGAAGGAAGTCATTTTGCTTTATGAAAATATACCCTTTGCAGCCATACGAAAGTGCGAAAGTGAAGAATCCCACCGCCGCTGACAAATATGTTATTTCTTGCCCTCAAAGAGCAAGTTTAAAGATCAGCACCTTGCAGGATGGGATGGGGTATGCAGTGGCTTGCATATCTATCAGGTTACAAACTTCAAAGACACACTGCCATACACAGCCAGCGATGAGAGCAAGGGAGCCAACGATAGGGCCGCATTGTCATTCTGCCATTATCACCACTGCCAGAGGATGGACGGCTCATTTTTTCCTATTATAACTGAGCTTTTTTTTCCCTCAATCAACAATGCCTCTGAAGAATATGATCTCTTCCTTTGAATCTTTTCAATGGCTCCAAACATTCTCCGAGAGGCCAAAGTGTTGAGTCTCTCTGGTTTGTCAGTTTCTGCGACCGATCTGTAGATGGCACTGTTGGCTCACGCTACAGCTCTGTTGCCAGCACTGCAAAGAAGCCGGAGGAGGGAGGAGGAGGAGGAGGAGGAGGAAGAAAAAAAACATCCACTTAAAACTCATCAACTCCGGATCTGAGAAAAAAAAAAATCTTTCATCTATGCTCAAGTGTCATTTGCCAAATATAATCTTGTAACTTCTAATTAATTCAAACTGCTAGAAAGAATCTTTCAAAATATCACACTTTCCAAACAGAACACTTTTTTTCATGCTAAAACTGTTCTTTTTCCAGTATGGGTAATTTAACAGCTCATTATCAAAAAAGGTGGGTTTTTTTGGTTTGTTTGTTTTTTTTGTCTCTTTCTCCCCTCTCTCTAGTTTCCTTTACTAATCAACCACACCACAAACTTTATCATGGAAAAAAAATATCCTTGAAAACCAGGTATATGTGCGACAGAAATGAATGTGACCACAATCGATGACTTTTTAAGTGGAGATTCAGACGCTCGGAGAGAATTGTGCGAGTCTGTAAATAAACTTGATGCAGCAATTTGCACGCTTTAACTTCACTTCACAAAAAAATGTAGAGATTAGTGAGAATGCCAAAAAAAAGCAATTTCAGAGAGCAGTAACTTGAAATTTGAGATTACAAAGTTGGATTCTTACGGCTGACATCACTCAGTGAGTGAAAGAGAGAGGAAGCCTGTTGTTTATGGTGCAGGTCTGTTGATGACTGTGTGAGGAGTAAACGGGGAGGTGACTGGAGGTCTGCTAGCCTGTGAGCGCCCCATGGGAGTCCAACTGCCCTGATCTATGGCCCGACTGACTGGTGAGGTCAAACCAGAGGAGCCCTGGAAATAGGAAATTAGCAGCCTTTTGCAATTAGAGCCCTGACCACAGGCAGAGATGGTTTATAGTATCACGAACCAGAGAGATGTCCACTATTTAAGAGCCTGAAAACCAGATACTGGACTTTGGGAATGTGTGCATGCTCACAAGAAAACACACAAACAAGAGCTTTCTCGTGTAGTCGCATGTGTAAAGCCGGAGATTTATACAGAAGACGATAAAGAAAGTCAGGCAGAGGGCGCGAAATGCCCTGAGGCGGGCTGACTGGCCCTCGCCACCCAGGCGGAGTGCGGACACGCAGGGGCCCTGGAGCAGCCCTGAGCTCCGGATGAACATGTCTCCACAAAGACCTACAGAAAGAACCAAGCACGCCCCCCTTCACACACACACTCACACACACACACACATGCTCTCACCCCAACGCCTCATTTACAGCACGTCAAGCCAACTCCCATCTCAACAACAAACTCTTATCCACCGTCCCATAAGAGGCGCTTAAATTTTGATGCTCCAAACCAAAATGAGAGGTTGTGTGGGGCTGCAGAGGGGAAAAAGTGTTACACAGGATCAATCCCACACCCTGTTTGTGCTGACAGCAGGGAAAGCTGTTGCTGCTGTTGAAGTGCGCGTCCAGGTAGTTTCCTCATGGCTGCAGGCGGTCAGGTAGTCAGGCAGCGCCAGCAGTGTGTTAAACACACACACAGTTGTCTCCAACCTGTCAGTCAGCCACCCTGCACCACATCAGACCACAGAGGTCTCATACATAATTTGGCATCAAATGAATATTTTCTCAACGTCCTGGCAAAAGTGGTATTTGATGAAATATTAATTTGGTGATTAATTTTTGCATCTGATCTTCTGTCAAGTGAGATAAAAAAAGGACGGACTTTGTCCTGTGAAGCCAGTCGTTGAAGGGCACCTCACTCCAACTTCACGCATAAAACTTTAATTTACTGATACAAGTTTCCCAGAGTAAGATAAAAGGAAAACTTACTCCACTTTGAAAGCGAAATCAAAACATACTAAACAAGACAGACTAAAAGCACCAACATGGCTTTTTAATCTCCTGAGCAGCTTGGTTGCACTTTACAATAGGTGCTAAGGACTGTTAGTGTAAAGCAGGTCAGATGAAGCCAGACAAGCGGGGCCTCTCTGAGACGGAGCTGATGGGCTAAGTGACTCTGAATCTGCAGAGAATGACTTGTAAAACATCTCAACGGTGTGACATATGTCATGAAGGTTAGCCCACATTAGAAGTTTAGTAGTGCTCTGAGAGCCTGTTCACTAAAAAACAGTCGAGCATATGTCAGCGGAGGCAAGGAGTCAAAACAATGACTGCTTTTGTGTGCGCTCAGTGAAGCATTGCAATAGCGAGTTCACATAATTGTAATGTATTGTAATACTATGTTATTTTAAATTTATGGTCTGGTGCTTCATTAGTCAATGTAATCTCTTCATTTTGCTTTACATTTTTTAAAGAAGTCTTGCACAATCACTTCTTTTCAAGACTTTTACAGTATGTGTGTCTACATTTTTGCATACAAGGTTTATGTATAAGTATATAAATATGTATGTTTATATATTCAGTCTTTCAAGTTGTTCTATTTTTTAGCATGCAGATAAGGGAAAAAATAAATATATGTTCAAGTATAAGTTTGGTGCAATGTATGGTGATTGTGTGATCCTAAAAATAAAGTGATGCCAAAAAAAACAGTATTACTACCTTGACGAGCTGCAGCAGCTCAAACAGGTCCTCCACCTCGTCCCCCTCTGTTTTACTGTAGTTTCTGCTGGTGTCCAGGCTTGAACCCTGGATGGTGCGTCTGTACAGAGGCAGATCCATGGCTTCAGCGTACAGCTCAATGGCCTGGTGGCCCACTGTCTGGTACATGTAGCTGTCCAACTCATCTGTGGTGTGAAGGAGAAGAGGTTGAGGCCTGTGTGAGGTAATAAGCTAATTCTGTTTGATAAACAGTAACAACATGTAAGTGGTGTCACGGTTTTAAAAATAGTTCAAAGAAAATAATCATCCAAAAGCTAATTTCAGATGTTAACAAAATGATGTAGATAGATAACATCAGACTACAGGGCCATAGGCAAGGCAAGGCAAATTTATTTGTATAGCACATTGCAACAACAAGGCAATTCAAAGTGTTTTATATTGATCAGAATGGGCATTAAAATAAAAAATAAAAGCAACAAAAGACAACATATAGATGAACAGTAGGACAAAGAATTTCAGAATTTACATATTGAGAGAGCTGAAACTACTGAATACTTTTATTAAGATCCATTGGGACCAAAACAATAACAAAAAACAAAGAAACAACATCTTAATTTAAAAAACAAAATAAATTTTAAAATATTCATACTCAACTCATTATCAATGCAATGATTCACTAAATTCTGGAAAGCGACATCATAAAATAAAAGGGTCTCCATGAAAATGTCAATTTAAAATAAAAAACATACACTGTAAAATAAAATTTTCTATACTAAAATCAATCAAATCTACAAATATCAGTGATCAAACAAATTAAATGATAAAGCTAAAAGTTATAATGTTTCACAATTTATTATTTATCTCATTTAGCTTGTTTTATTTTAGTTTTTTTTTGCATTTCAGTATTTATTTACTTTTGGACCACACTGAATTCCATGCAATAAAAACCAAAAACAGTGGATACTAGATCACAATATAACCCATAACTTAATTAACATATTCATATTCTTTTCTTAAATGAATTATAATCTAGCTAAAATGTATCTCCTATATTTTTCCAGTGACCATTAGGTATAGTTGGTATGTAGCTATTGATTTTTTTGTTTCCATTATTGTTTACTCTGAAAATTATTTTCTTTACTGATCAATAGACTATTTAGTCTGCAGACAACAGAAAACAGTAAAAAAAAAAATAAATAAAAAGCTTAATTCCTTTGTTTGTTTAAACCAACTGTTATTTTTTATGACATAAGGCACAGTTGCAAATCTTCACATTAATTAAGCTGGAACCATTAAATATGAGGCATTTTTGCTTGCAAGTTTGTCATTATTAAGTTTCATTTCCAAAACACAACAGCTAGCACGCTACACACTCTGCTGTGGGATTTACAGTGCATAAAGTTCTTCAGTACTTTGTTAGTGCTGACCCACATCGCCAGGTATTATGTAGATTATCTAAACTCCAGCAGCGCATCTTCCTCACCTGTGGTAGCAGGACGGAGGTTGGCCAGGGCAACGATCCGGTGCCCAGCAGCAACACACTGCATCATGTTGTAGCAGCTGTCTTTGCCCCCACTAGAACACAGCATGAGAAATAGGCACAGATGCAAAGCTGTGTTTGAATCATTAACATGCAGAGCTATACATTATCAGGGGTGTGCTACAGCGATCTGGCAATGTGATGAAGCAGTATTAATAAGCACTGATGAATAACCTGTTTCTGGCTGTACCATTCTCAACAGCCTAAACATAGTTAGCTACTTTGTGTTTAACGTCAACATCCTTATATTCGATAACTTAGAAAGCTCTTCGACAGACATCGTACTTTCTGTTTTTCAACAAAGCCACAGGCGAAATAAAAATCCCACCACATCATAGCAGAAAGTTTGACAGCAAATTTATTTACGCTAGCAAAACATCAGTGTTAGAAGTGAGACAGTTACAGCGAAGAGGCGCTGTTACCTTATTAATGCGACCACCTTCATCTTCTTGTTTTGTTCTCAAAATTCAAATGAAATCCGATATATTTTCTGTAACAGTCAGTCACGTTGTACAGTGTGAGAACTGCTAAGCAACCGGTGCATGTACACAACAACATGTGAGAGCTACGCTTCCGGGTTGTTGAAGGACCTTTCTATACCGAGTTGCCCTCAAATATGCCTGTTTGAAAATGAGTCCCTGACATTTTCTCTTTCTGTAAAAATTGTAAATTAAGGTTTTGCTTAGCAGACATCACAATAATTTAGTAGAACAGTGCTGACAGGTTATTCAAAACTGAAAATGAAAGAATAATAATTCTGAATTTTTTTTTTTTTTGCTCATAGTGCAAAGGCTATACTATGATAAAAGACAAACTGGTAACAAGAATTCATTAAACAAATACAAAAAGTTTAAAAAAACGAAAAGAAATAATCATAAATACACGTATGGTACTACTTATAATAGATCTAGATGAAATTCGTGTAAAAAATAGATAAATAGATACAAATGTGTCTATGTCTCTTATTCACTCACGCAACTGCACACACAAACAACAAGGCAAATGCAACATGTTGGATTTTGATGAGATATAAGACATCAAATGTAAAGGCAGCAAGGTCATATTTAATAGAGAACATTTTATATTTTAATCAATACAATAAATTACATATGGTATGTGGACATTTCATATGTAAAATGTAATATAGCTATACAGCTATTCCTATTTTACACGTAAAACCAGAAATTGAGCTGTCATAAACTTACCATTTTTAAACAAATTGTAAAAACTGTCAGTAAAAGTACCGGTGATGCACAGTGTTCGATAATGTAATCAAAGTGGAAATGCACTGAGGCTCTGATGCTGACACTGACACACATCCTTTGCCTCTTGTGTCTCAAGAGAGGACCGAAAGTCCATGCACTGGTATTTACACACAGGTTGCACTTTTCCTCTGAGGGAGCCCCATTTTGCTCAGAGGAAAGCCTTTGATGCTCTTTTTGCTCTCTGTTGTTGTGCCAGAGCAGAATAATTGCACTGCTTTTGTGTGCTTCTCTCACCTTCTACCCCTAAGCAGGCTAAAGGCAACTGATTTTGTTTGAGTGTACAAAATTGAGAGAGACGTGTGTTCATTCCGCTGCTTTTAACTGGGTTCCCTTTTTTGTTTTTGTTTGTTTTTTGTTTTATTCATTCTGAATATATGGCAAAATATACAACCTCCAGATGAGCACCTTTTGCAGTGTGGTACAGGCAGTACAGACTGAGAACAGGGAATGCTTTTCCATTGAATAAATATGCTCTTAATTCAGTGCACTTATGTGATTTAATATGATGGATTTTTTGTTTCATAAAAAGGTGACTAGATAAGTGACTATATAATAAACATGTCATGTTTTCAATGTTATATATTTTTCTTTTTGTTTAATTGTTTATTTATTATTATATTTACCTCATTTATTTATTCTAGTTTATTTAATATGGACCATAATTCTTTTATTATTTCAAGAAGCTAGAGAAATCTAAACTTAATAAAGGATTAGGACTGATGGATTTTATCTAGACATCATACTCAACAGGTAATATTCATCCTCAGTCCCCGGGCAGGTCAAATAAAACAGAATGCATCAAGCCACAAAGAAAAAAAAAAAAAATTTAAATTTAAAAACTTCAAATAAATTTGTAAAATAAATATTTTACAAGGTGTTGGAAATGTCCTTTGAGAGAATAAGTGATTTAGTTTTCAAAATTTTCCACTGACATTTTGTTTTGAAAAATGGCCTTAGCTTGGAAAGTGTACGACACACACACCCTTGATCTGGTTGTCCTTCAGTTTTACAAAATTATTAATATTTCACCTGTTTTCCAATGTTGTGGGTAATGCTCATAGCACAGCTTCACTGCGTCTGGTAATATCCATTAAAGCTCGGGCCCATAGGATATGACCAATGCAAGTAGCGTCACTTATCAGTTTTAATTTATGTTATTTATTACCCAGACAAATAAAGAGGTGTGTTGTTCCAGTTTTATTTGTGGCAGCATTTTGCTGACGTAAAAGAGCATTTTATGTCCGTATTGTTGGTGCGATGGGAATAAAAAGTGTTGATGGATAGCCCAAGCGAGACACAACCAATGGACGTGAATATGAGACGCATAAATATGAAAGCAAGGCAGCAGGAATCAAATGACACCCTTGGCCTTTTCTTAAAGGAGCATGTGCATATGACAGGTGATTTACAAAGACACACAAACTAATTTTTGTCGCACAAGGACACAAAAACTTTGGGTGTAATGAGAAACTAAGGCCTCAAATCACAGGACGATAAATTGAGTGTCAGAACAGGCCAGCCAAGGTTGCACGCTGAGTGGCTAGAATACAAACACACATACACACTTGTGGTCCTTTCAACAACATGATAAAGCAAGTACACATGCTGCACAGTATCACAGCACATCATGCCTTTGAATAGGAGAAGTAGATTTTGAGTGTTTTATCAAAAATAAAAGCTTGAAGTTTCAAAACAACAAAATGTTACTTTTGTAGAAAGAATATACGACTACGTGCACCTTGTTTGATCATTTTGTGGAATAGAAATGTTTACAGCAAATGTGGCAGTCTTCATTGGTATCAAAGGAGAACTTTGGTATTTTTCAATGTGGGCCCTATTTCCCCGTGTCTCTCTGTGTGTGTGTGTGTGTCTATGTGTGACTGATGGGGACAAATATTTTGGAAGATGGTCTAGTATTGAGTGAGGCTGCAGGCGGCAGCCGAGAAACGAGCTAGAATGGGATTCCTGGGGGCAAATGTGCACCATCAAAGTCCAGCCACTTAAAGTGAACAAAAAAGTGCTCTATAAGAATTTATTTGTGTAGGCTAAATCAAATGTTAAAGATGAAAAACATATAAACAAACATTGCTTTTATTGCATCTGTGCGATGATGCTATGACTTGTTCATCCGAGGAATGGCGGCTGAGGAAATGCTGTTTTTACGCTGCTTTGTTACGCACCTTGTAACCAAAAAACTCCATGCATTATTGATTTTGTCATGCATGTGCTACTGAACTCCAAACAGGCAGCAAAATTGGAAGATTTCATTCTGTGAGTCCTTCATTCTATGACGTAAAAAGAATGTGAACAGCAAACTTTATTGTAGTTATCCCAATTTCCCCTCATTTAAATGAACATTACTAACTGATGTCAAACAGGACTCTCTGCTATGACTCAAGCCAATGCACAATTCTTATTGTGACTTTACACAGAACCCAAATTGGATTTGAATTTTGCTGAAATGAGTTTAGGTTTAAACTGAGTCATGAGCATGTAGCAGCGGATGCGGTGCCAATTCAAGCTGTTTGCCTGGAACATCTGGCAGTCCATCTCCTTTTTCCTGGATTTTACAGTGTGAAACAACTTCTACCCAAATGTCAGA
>JAQFJA010000007.1:10435798-10446472 GCA_029874485.1 Naso brachycentron
GTTAAAATATGTTAGTTCATAATGAGTTAAAATGCATTACAGAGACAGGCTCCATAGAAAATGTTTCCAAAATCCCATATCGTTCAAGCCCTAATACATTAGGTAAAGTGTAATGTTGTATGTGTGTTGCAGGATCATGTAAGGTCTGTAAAAAGAAACATGCCACATAAATTACATAGAGTAGATACAAAGCTTAAAATTCTACAAGTGACATGGCTACATATACAATAGTTTTTTTTTAAATACATTTATTACATGATTCTTCAGTCTTTGTTTACCTGTGTTTAAAGCTATGTGATCTAAATAAAGTGACGACAGCAATTAACAGCTTTTTGTTGTATTGTAAGCCATGCAGGCTTGCTGTTGGGTGTTATATGTATTTTCTTTGTCACCTTACTGGTTCATGCAGCACATTGTCACTGTGTATTTCAGAAGTGCTGAACATAAATTAGAAATATGGTCATGGCAGGGAATATGATTGTTCCCTGTATGGATGCGATCTTCAGACAGTGATTTTCAGTGTAACAAATTGATAGGAGTCAATTAGGCATCTATTATTAACCTCCTATGGCTCACTGTCAATTATCTGTCCCATTAACTCTGTAATACTGTACGCAGTATGTGTTTAACACTGAAGAGATCCAGCATGGCTCATATCTAATCTGCACTTATGAAAAAAAGAGCAGAAATGATGACTTTTATTGTAAGTTCAATTTAATTAGATTTAATGAAATGGTTAAGGTCGTTCATACCTCTGTTCCTCAGCTCTTGGATGATTTATAATAATAATAAGGTACGCTCATATAGATTAGTCATAAATTCCCTACCCTGCTCTATAGTCTTCTAGTCACGACACAAAGATGTTTTTTCTGCAGTGATTACCATATTAAAGATAATATAATATTATGGCCCACCTCAGGGATGGTGGGAAGGAACTTATCTAAAGGCATGAGAAAATTTGGAGGAAAAATATTTCTTAAAAAAAAAAAGAAAACCTTCACTCTTTAGAAACGAAACATGCTGAAAACACCACAAAAAAGATCATCTTCAACACATGAAAATAAAGCAAATTTATCAAGTGGCACATGCAGAAAAGTTCAACCCTTTCTTCTATGTTCCACGTCTGTTACGTGACTCCAATTCCTGCTGTGTCCCTCTTGATGTTCATCAACAAACTACTGTGCTTGTAACAGGAAATCATTCAAATGTTGCACCAACTGGATCCTATTTACACAAACTCTCTCGAAACACTTAAGACAGGCCATTTGATTGTGAGAAGTCTTTTCCATGTTGTTTTCCCAGAGCGGAACGTCACCCTGGGTTAAGCCTTAAACACATGACACACACAATTCACAGCACTACTTACTACTACTTACTTAATGGTTCATTGTTGTGGGATTTTTGAGGCAGATGCCGATACAGATATCTGATTAACGGCCAAAAATAGATCTGCTGATTTTGGTTATCAAATACTTGTGACAAAGATATGGTGGCTAATGGAGGTAGGATATCTTAAATTTTAACAAACCTTATTCCACACAACAGTGCACTGAACAGTTAACACTTCACTTATTAGCTATTATATAACTGATCAAGCTCTACTGGACAAACTAAGTAAATGCACCATATTAAATCACTAGTCAAAGCTTTTTTTCTGGATTTATAGACACGCATATCAGAAAACCTACTGTACATGCCAATAACAATATATCTGTGATAGGCCAACATCTACTGATAATATGAGCAAACTGATATATCTGTCGTGCCCTATTGCTTACCTCATACAGAAATGTGAAAGACCTGACATTAGAGACTTGGGTTGCCATGTTCTGCAGTATTGGTTTGGTCAGATTTTTTTCTGTGCCATTGTTTCCGTTTTCAATGTACTGTGCCACTCACGTGTTGTACTGACCGTATCAAGATATACTGCATCAAACAAATGAGCTCAGGAAACAGGTTACATATTTGCAGCAGGTAGAATGCAAAACCAAACACAGTGACTTTCAGGGAGCATATTATTTGAAAATTCAGTTCTTTTCAGAGGTGGCAAGGAAACCATTCTAACCACAGAAATCCCGAAAAACAGCCGACAAAAGCAGGGCTGCCGAGATAAACATTCTGTTATCTCACCTTAGTGAATGAAGCGGGACTGCATACACTAAGATCTTCAGTCAGTATCTGGACATCCCCTCAGTGTGAGTCCAGAAATGCCCCTGTGGCAAAGTCCTCACCAGCCATTTTTGCTAATGGCTCCTCCCTGAGAGATTTACGATCTGGAGATAGGGGACAATTAGAGAAAGGGAAACACAAAAGCCTGGAGCTCTCCAGAGAGAGATTTACAGTTTACAGGGGTGCTATTTTTGAAATTGAAAGTCTGATTAGAAAGTGCTGATGGTCTGATCCACTAGAGGACTCAGTTGCATGTGCAATGTCAGGTGCATCCAAGTGTCACATAACTGCTGGCCTCATTACATCTCTCAGGGTCCCTGGTGCTGTGCTGTAACTGACATGTCCTCCTTGTTTGCTCACTGTTGTGTTTCTGACATCAACATAGGCAGATATAATAAATTAGTTCCTGTAAGATATATGGAGTGACGGCAGATTTTACTCAGCAGAGAGACTCTCAGATCACTACCCCCTTTCCCCACCAACATCACTCAGGAGGTGAGGTGAGATATGAAATGCTTGCACTCATGTTCCAAAACTCCACGAACTCTGGAGTTCTGTAACACATATGTCTGTCACTGAAACTCAATATTGCATACAATCAATATAACAAGTAAGGGATAATGTCCAATTATCAGGTGTCTGTTAATTTCGTGATAATTTGACACCTCTAAGGGCATATCTCCACGGTCACTTGCCAACGAAATAAACATTAAAAGTATTCATTTATATTTTCACACATTCTGCAATTAAAATCTCACATTTTTCAGGAGCCACAACTTCATTTCCCTGGTAACAGCTGGGGGTTTGGGAACAGGACGGACCTCAGACATGTCATGGCAACAGGAGATATTAAATAGTCCCTTCAGCGAGCTCAGCTGTGAATCCAGAGGCTAATGTTATGCTTGCAAGATGTAATCAATAACATTGCATACAGTTGACAAACAGAGAATATAATTTGAAAGTCTTTTTAACAAAAATACAAGCTAGCTATCCAGCCAGTCATATGATTGTCCCTAAATCATTATCAAAATTTTCACGAATAAATGACAGGCAATGCATACTACTGTCTGCATCCTGAAGTAGTGAGTTGAATATGCTGTATGCTGGCCTCTTTGCAGATAACATGAAAGTATCTATGTGTTTAAAACCTTTTAGATCCAAAATTCAGACATTTTCAGCTCAAGCTCAGTTATGTTTTCTTTACTGTTTCTAAAGATTTGAGTAAAGTGTAGGTCTGTCCTTTCTGACTCATTGAAAATCAAATCACTTTTATCTTGTCAATTTTGAAAGAGGTCAACCTGCAACCTGTGAACAATTATTGTATCATAACATCACTAAAAATTAGAGTCTTTGAGTCTGTTTGAAGTTTGCGGTAAAGATATTCCTGCCAAAGGGTTCGGGTTAGCACTTGAACATGACTCAGCGCACACAAGACTGTCAAGATGACAGATGTCATACTTCAAATCACTTTTAAAAAGGTTTAAATAAAATCTTTTCAAAATTACCTACAATAACTGGATCTGATATATGTCACTGAACACAAGCGAGGATGATACAGATTCCTGTAATGAGACTGAATCTACAGCAGAACTGTATTTTCTGTTTTCCTGTCTGTGCACAACATATTGCTCAGTGATTGTTTTCTCTGATTGTCCGTGTTTAATGGCAGCTTCCATCTGCCAGCCCTGTGTGTCTGCAGGCTAGCGGCCCGCGGCGCCCCACATTAGGGCCTGTTGGCGCGGGCCCCAGGCACATTCCGCTTCTGGAAGTGTGATTATTGGGGCCTGATTACAATGTCTGTGACCACGATAACAAACCAGCCCTCACTGAGTACTTGGCAATCTCATCGCAAAACAAAACGGCTGGAGAATTAATGACGCTTCAAACTCGGACAGGTTTTTTAGTGCTGATAATCTGGATCCAGGGTAATTTGCAGCAATTGGTGGCATATGGTTTGGTTTTACACTTGATGTCCAGCAACAGATATGAAAGCTGTTGGACTGAGAGTGATGTGGCACCACATAAACAGATCCATTTGAGTTAATTTAGAGAGGGTAAACAAATAAAAATTTTAAAAAGAGGCCTATAAAAAGTGATTTGAAATAAATTGAAAAAATAGGAAAATAATAGATGATAGGAGGTGGAAAAAACAAAAATAAAGGCAAAGAAAAAAAGTAAAAGAGAAGCTTACAAAATCAAACAGTCATCAAAACAGCAGTTCAGCTGTCTGGCTTGAGTTTTCCGCAGGATGTCCATGGGGTGGCTAAAGCATGTCGCTGTGGAGACGGAACCAGAGAACAGAGAGCATGCTGCTTAGTGTTTGACACACACCTGAAAGCCCCCATGTTCTCTCTCTGTAGAAGTGCCTGTGGTGGTCTCCAACTGCCAGCTTGTTTTTGAGGGGTACTCATTGCCTCATCCCTGCCTCCAGGCAAAACTCCATCCCTATCCCTACCTCCTTTCTTTTTCTCTCTTTCTATCCTCCCCCTCCCTCGCTCATCAACTCCCTCTTTTGCTCAAACTACTCTCACTCTCTCTTCTTCTCTCTGTTACTCCATCTCTCCGTCCCCTCAGGGCAGCAGGTTCTGGTAGAAGTCTATCGCAGCGATCAGAGAGGATAACCTGTATTCTGGACAGGCGTGCCACATGGGGCCACACCTTGCCCGAGGATAGGTCCATCCATGCTGGGGGCAACAGAGGCACAGGGGCCAGGGGGCTAAGGCCGGGGGCTAGGTCTTGAGTCGGGGCTGGGAGCTTGAACTGAAGGCAGTAGCGGGGGGGTAACAGGCTGGATGCTGGGACAGCAGCTGCATGAGCATGAAGGCCGGGGCAGGCGGAAGGGGGCGTAGGAAGGGTTGGGGGGCAGAGATGTGGAGCCAGGAAGAGGGAAAGGGTTAGGGTTAGTGACAGGGGTCTGCATGGTCCAGCTGAGGCTCTACTGATCCATGGTGGAGTGGAGCTGACAGGTGAGAGAACAGCACCACCCCTAATGATAGCAGCAAAGGTAGGGGTTGGGGGAGATGTTGGTGCAGGTTGGCGTGCACCTCTCGCACCTTTTGATGGGATGGTAGAGGGGTGGGTGGAGATGAGGGGAGCGGTGGATGCAGAGCTGTGGAGAGTGATGGAATCAACCGTTCTAGCCTGCTGTGTGTCAAGCTTTTGTTTATACTGATCTTTCAAATCAAAGATCAGTCGGAGACCTCAGCCTGGCTGTAGAGCAGCTGTTGTGCTGTAGTGGAAACACCGTATAATTATCCATCTAAAACTCAATTCCACAAGCATGAATAATGTTTTTGTAAGCAAAGTTTGTATTAGCCTTCAGCGAATATAATTACTGATATGTTCAAATGTGTTTGCACACACACCCTCAACATAGTCTAAAAGATGGTTGTGGCAACTCTTTTAAGATTTGGGCTGCATTGTTTCTAATGGCACCTTTGTAATAAGCTGTAATTGTAGGCGTGCCTTTGGACCTCATCTCCCAGAGTTCATGTTGAAGCCAAACAGTGCCAACTGTATGACATCAGTAGATAGTCTGTTTCCCTTCCCAAACGTTGAGTTTTCTTTTTCTTTGGACCTGTACCTGTACTTGAACTGTTGTTGCCTGAATGCTGTATTTTCTTTGTGTGTTGATCTGCCATTGTAACTCACAGGAAATGAGAAGTACCTCCCCGGTCAGACACAAACCTAAGAGTGAGCCTGTGGCGTTAGCTCAACATACCATCTGGGCAGACCAGCCCCTGCTGACTGATGTAAAAGGCGTCACTATGTGCGCTGTTACTGATTTAGCAAGGGAATGTCCCAACAAATACCCACGTCGTAGCTCTCAGCAATGCTGCAAATACAAGTGCTTTCATCGGTGGGCCATAATCTCAATCAGCATTGTTTTACCTCACTCTGTGGTAGATAGTGATTTAACAGACATTAACCCCGACATTAAACCCGACATTAAACCCGACATTGTTTTCTTGATTTTCTTGGTGTATTTATGGTTTGGTGTTGGTGTATCTGTGTGGGGTGGGAGGGTTTGGGTCTTCTTGTTTTTTCTTGTTTTTCTTTTCCTGTCTTTCATTATTGTTTTGTTTTTATTTCTATTTGTGAGGCACTTTGTGCTACATGTGTATGAAAAGTGCCATATAAATAAAGTTTATTATTACTATTATTAGTAGAACACTGAGATATCACAAGTCACTCCCTAAAGGAGCTTTTAAGTCCATTAAAAACACTGTGTAGTGGATGGCCGTCTTGATTCTCTTTTCAAGAGTAACCTTAGGTGAGTCAGTGGTAATGCTAATTACAGAGCCAGCCTTTTTTTTTTCTTTAAATTTTTTATTGATTATGTTTTTGTTATCCACACTGATGCTGCCCCCTAGCAAAACACAACATGAAAGAGGACACTAGCCAAGATTCCCTGATAAAAAACATACATTTAATTTACTGCCCAAGGAAACACTAAGATATTTATAAGACTGGATAATCTCAATTTGCTGACCCTTAATTATCACAGGAGAAATCTCCTTGGCTACCTCCTGAAGGTGTGTGAGACCCTGGTGGCAGATGGAGCTCCAGATGTTGTGGTCAGCAGCCAGGGACTCTAGTGGTGGAGGTTTAATGATGCACTTCTTCAGGAGTGTTTTACGGATGTCCTTAAAGCACTTTTTCTGGCACCCAGAGCCTGGGCTGGCCTGTACTTCCTAAAAGGTTTTGGACTGGAGGTTAAAATGAGATTTATTCACATTTTTTTATTTATTTCATGTTAAGAGTAGCAAAGGACTTGGAAAGTGATGCACAGGATAGCACAAAAAAATAGTACAGAAAAATATCTGAATACAGGAAATATAATTTCTGACCCCCACACACCCAACTTGATTTGTGTCCAATAGGCATGGGACTGTTGGCAAGATATTCCTTATTTTAACACATTAAAGGTGGCGACTCTAATCATAACATGACTCTTTGCTTCAAAATGTATCCATGATTTGCTTTGCTATGAGCCTGAGGACAGGCTTTGTGTCAAATGCACAACATCAGTCAAAGTTCTGGGAAGAAAGAAAAAAAAACTTTAAGGAGACTAGTTACACTCTTTCCATTTATGAGACCGAAGTGCTGACAGCATTTGTATATAAAATTATCTTACAAACATGCCAGTGAGTATTTTGTTTCAACCTTATTTTTGAAGAAGGCAAAAACAAGAAACAAAGGGTATTTGTGACACAACAGACAAAACAACCAAAACAAAGTACACTTTCATACAGAAAAATCAGTTTAAAAAAAAATTTGTCTCATTAATTTACCTGATGCCAAAAATGTTGACTGAATATGGCTTGTCTGTCCACTGCGTATCCATAGTAACACTCCAGCATACTGAACTCACTATACAATGTAGAGAATAATGTAAGTTGGAAGATACAGCAATAAAACTTGCTGTAAGACCTAAGTTCAGTAGATTTATAAAATGTAAAATGCACCATTATTTTCTAAACATATCTGAAGAATTTGTTTTTAATATATTTCATAAAGTATTGTGTTTAAGGAGGGCACTAAAATCAGAGTTTTATTATTGGCATCAGCTGCTTTATTAAGCTTTCATAACTGGCTCATTTATCAGCTGTTTAGTTACTAGATGACTCTTGACATCCAGTTATATTCATCCATTCGGTGGTAGCAACATGTGTACACTGATGCATTATTAACAGTTTTTGAAAAACAATGGAGCTCAACAGCAGAGAGAAATAAGCAATATCAGGCTGTAGAATGCACACACAGTACCTGTAGGTATGTATGGTTGGTGTTTATTATTTCATGGGATTTTGCACAAAAAGATATCTAAAAAGAAATATACACATCTCTATATCTCCAGATGCATCCTTTACACTGCCAGTCTAAGTTTTCTATTAGTCAAGTTCTTTAAACTTAATATTGTTTCTGTAATCATCTGCCTATGTTAACATAGATCACTAAAGCCAAAAAACTTTAGCTACATGTATTCATCACTCGGTGACAAAGCTGACTATTGGTTCAGAATCCTAAAAGCATGACGTATTCCTGACTTGCTCTCTGCCTCTATTTCTCAGAGAGTGGTACAGTCAGCATCACTGGAGGGAACAGGACAGTGATGAAGGACGAGCAGGTGGAGTTCCAATGTGTAACATCTGCTTGGTTCCCAATACCTACTGTCAGCTGGACCCGTAATGGTGTGGCTGTGAACAGCAGCCTGTACAACACCACCATCGTGGCTGATGGGGATTCCTTTAACTCCACTAGTGTCCTGAATTTCCAGGCGGTCAACAACACCACAGTGTCGTGTTGGGCGACAGTGCCGGCACTGACAAACCCACAGTCCAGCTCTGTGTTCTTGGTGGTTGGTAAGAAGATCATGATTTTTTCTCTCATTGTGTCTGGCACAGAGGCTCCTCTCAGCATCTTTCTTTCTGCGCTCTTTCAAGTTAGAAAAATCTGACTGTATTTTTATTTATCAATAAGACCAAATCCAGTCAAGTGAAGTGAATTTTTTTAGTGCCATATCACAACAAAGTTGTCTCAAAACACTTTACATATAGAGTAGGTCTTGACAACACTCTTTAATTGTATTAAATTTATTAAGACCCAACAACTGAAAGCAGTTCCCACAGGAGCAAGCACTGGGCAAGGAAAAAATCCTTTTAAAAGCCGGTCCTGGGCTAGAATCCTCCTGAGAATTTTGGTTTCATCAGGCAATAGAGAGATTGGGTGATACGATAACATCACTTTAGGTTCATGGCCTGGTTTAGAAATGAATGACATGTTGGCTTTATATAAGGTTGGCAGCAACCTGAAGGACAGCACAGAACAACATTTCTTTGCAAAATATTTTGTGTTACCTCTTAATAAATTTTGTATTCCCTTGCAATAGCCTACTTTTCTCCTTCCATCCCTTCTCAGCCATATATCTATTTCCCAGCTTCTCCCAGTGATCCAGCACAATACCAATTTGGATCAGCTCATCGAATTTTACTTTAAATTGGAAACAATTGCTGATTGTTGTTGATATAGTCTTACTGCTTAACTGGGGTTTGTTATGTTAGTCAGAGTAAACTGAAACACATTCTTAGATCAACAGGACTCTCCGGAAACAGTAGCCTAATCTGCAGGATGCTGTCAGCTTTATTTGTAACCAGTCACTGCTCTCAGGACAACTGCATGGATGTGAATGGATATATTTTAAATGTAGAAAGAATGGCTGTAAGTAAGAAAAGTGGATGTCCAATTGATATTGAAAGTACTGCCGTCTCCATGGAGGCAGAAATACTCCTCAAAGGGTCCAAATTTCATCTAGCACAGCCATTCCCAAACTCAAGAATGCCGCGGCCCACTTAAAAATCAACTGTTATTACAGCCCATCACGGCTGAGATGTTTGCGTGAATATTTGAGGAGTTTAACGGTGCCAAACAGACCGCTCACTCCTTAAATGTCATAAATAATCCATCCACCTAAATAAAGGTCAGATTAATGAAGAATGACAAAGAATTTAACCACTCTGTATTATCAGTTTGATCACTTTTTGATATAAATGTGTAACTGTACATATATTTAAATAATTTTAAACTCTTACAAAATTGAACAATGAAAAATTTTTATCTGCTCATTGTAAATGACCTCTTGCAGCCCACCTGCAGTACCTCCACAGCCCACCAGGGGGTTGCGGCCCCCACTTTGGGAATAACTGATATAGCACATTGACTTGTGAAAATAATCCTGAACAAGAATCCATGGTACACTTTCTGTAAAGCCTGTCTCTATAATGCATTATAACACATTATGAACATACTTTTAATGCATTAGAATTATAAGCACTCATAGTGATGGGTTAATAATTACCTATAATGCATTATAAGTATGCCCATAATGTGTTATAATGTGTTATATATGTTCATAATGTGTTATAATTCATCATAGAGACAGGTTTCATAAAAAGTGTTACAGAATCCACTGAGAATTTCTTGTCATCTCTTTAGGATTTTTATATAATGTTAAAATATGAGTACACTTTATGTGTACAGGGTAGATTGACCTTACTTTACCTTTAAGTTGATCCAAAACTGTGAAGTAAAATCACTTGATATTTGAAATTAACATACCAATTTTCATCTTGAGCAAGAATCTACTGAGAATTTTCCCTGAACTTTCATGAACCCCTGTTTAATGACAATTGAAATATGAACACATTATGAATGTTATTTTTAATTTGAACTGACTTTACTTTTAACACTCTTCAGAAGTGTAATAGTAAAATGAATTTCAGAGATAGGGCCTTAGTTTCGTAGACCGGGCTGCAGTCTAGGCGCAGCGCAGGTGCGCCGCGCCAACGGGGTGTGTCCAGGTGCATTTTGCAAGTTTCGTGCAGGGCGCAGTCCGGCGGAGCCCGGCGCAGGCACTCCTCCTGTCTCCCCTACCGGCGCAAGTGGGAAGGAGGGAGGAGAGAAGGCGTGAAGTGGGATTAACACAGCCGATTCAGATCTTCACCA
>JAQFJA010000007.1:10464456-10475215 GCA_029874485.1 Naso brachycentron
CAGGTTTTTTGTGCGGTACTTCCTAGTGCCGATTATTCCCCTTATCCTGTTTGGAAGGGATTTGTTTATGTTTGTTAGACAGTAAAAGCGAGGGATGAGGCGCTGCTACCACCTATGAACAGACGGCTTGGGGTCTGATAGCTGCTGCAGGTAGACGGAGAACGAGAGAGAGACAGAAAGAGAATGAGATATTTTCAAGGGGAAGCAGGTTGGCATCAGATTCCCTCCTCAGAGCTTTAATAAAACGTGCTCAGTTAGCCCCTACTCATTACTATACTATGAGTATTGACTTTGGCCTAGAGTCATGACCAGATAAAATGGTGTAAGGGCTTGTCCTAAGTGATTACTCCGAATTACAAATCTGTCTGCATGTAACCCAATACAGCCTGTCTGCTGAGCACTTCACAAAGAACACTTCCACACACACATAAACACTTTCAAATTGAACACACCAACCGGGTGGATTTTTAAAAGCATGCACAGGCATGAGCGCCTCACGCACACCTTATGACACTGGAATGAATACGCACTGTACACAAACAAGGAGGCCAAGGAGAGAGGGGGTCTATTCATCAACTAATGATTGCAAGAACACATGACTAACACACATATACATACACACACACGCTCCCTCGCTCTCTCTCTGCTATCTCACAGTCACACTCAGTCACCCAGTGTTGGTATAGTGTCTGGTCCTGACAGCTGAGTTTTAATTGGCCAGGGTGGTGCAGCACGGGCCGCTGTCATGCGGCTGGCAGTTTGAGGGGTTGTGGGACAGGCCCCACCGTGGGGGCTGTCAAACGGCCCACGGTCTCCACAGGAACCCCCACCGTGGGTGTCCCGCCTCATTTAGGAGCACGCAGACAAAGCGCCAATTAAGAGGGGCTTTAAACAATCAAACGGAGTTCCTCAGGGCCCACCGACACTCCACAGGGCACTAAGAAAGACAGACAGACAGAGACACACACTCACACACACACACACACACACATCCATGCCTGGTAGTAGGCATGCATGCAGATACGCACACACGCACTCAGACAAAGACAGAAAGGTAAAAATAGACTGATCATGACTTGATCTGAAGACATAATTAATGCTTGTTCAGAGGACTGCATGGGTGAACTTGTGTGCAGGCATTCCTCTGAATTAAAGTGGAAATTAAATGTGACTGACAACAACACAACGCTCAATCAATACGAAAACACTCAGAATATAAAACAGCGGTACCATATTGTTGTGGTTGTTTTCTGCTGAGGCTCTTTGTTTCTCTACATAAATTGTACGATTTCTAGATTTGGTAATAAACGCAAACTATTACGACATCCATTACTTTAAAAAAAAAAAGAAAATCAAAAAGGAAACTTGCTACAATCATCAGAGGACGACCCCCTGCATCTGCTTGTGTTTGTCTGCCTCCAGTCCCACGGAAGGAAGCGCCACTGACTGATATTCCCCACTAAACTGATGAACCTTGCATTTTTAAGAGCAAAGCAGTGTCTTTAATGTATATCTCTGTCACTCCCCTCCTTTTGCCCCATCTTCTACTATGAGCTTCCATATGCCACTTCCATATGGCCCTGCACCCTCTCCTGACAAGCCCATGGCTAAAGCCCATCCATCATTCTAGAGAGTGCACTCACTTGTTATCAGCTCAGGCTGGCGCTGGGGGAGTAGGGAACACAGATTAGAACGAGGCTGGGAATAACAGAGTTCAGGCAAATTGCCCGGGTCCCTCCTAGAACTATTTTGTCACAGAGCAGAGCATCATTTGGCTGTTGGAGATTTTATTTTGGGACCCCCCCATCCCTCCATTCCCTGTCAGTAATTTAAATGGCAGCAATCAGAACGTGAGGAGGAGATGGAGATGTGGCTCCTCAGCTGCTGCTTTCTTCGACCTCAGTGCTGAGGGAGAATAGAACCATAATGCAAGTTGTCCTGGAGGGGGAGATACAGGCATGCAATCGAGCTGGAGCACTGAGAAACACAACACCCTGCTATGTTGGAGGAGCAAGAAGAGACATGATCTACATCTGAGCAGAGCAACGCCTGCGCCTGTATACTTGTGCAAAAGGGAAATAATAATAATAATAATAATAATAATAATAATAATAATAATAATAATAATAATAATAATAATTCATTATGTGGCCATTCCAAAAACTCAAAAGTTGTATTCTTAACAATTCATTATAAAGGGAAATGAACATGAACAAGCAGATATTGCAACACAATTGAAAGATTCTGGAGAAAATATATAATCTCTCTCATACAGTAGAAAAATAAACACTGTCCTTAGGACCAGATGCTGCCTGAATTCATGATGTTTATCAATGATAGTATAAACATGGACCACAGACAGTTTACATTTCAATTAGAGCGCATGCTCTGTGCTCTCTCAGCATTAGAAGAAAAATATATTCTCAAGTAGAAACGGGTGGAAATGGAAGACGGCGCTTGAACTTGAGAATATATGTATTCCAAGTGCAAAAACATTTGCAAAGTCATAACAGCAACTACAAAGAGGAGTGTTCTGAAAAGGCACAGAGTTGACGCACAGCACAATTCTGTCTTTACCCACCTGAGCAGTGTTACCCTGCATGAGTCAAGTAGGGCTATCAGCCGGCTGAATGCATTTACTTGACCAGAGTGAAAGCAATTCATAAACATGATAAACAAAATGCAACTCAAGAACGATAGCCTCGGTGGCCGCAGGTGTAATGACATTCCAACACTGATAGAAATCTGTAAACACTCAGCAGCGTAAAAATGAAAAGCAGCTCTAGATACAGACAAACACTGGACTTTATTTGCTGTCCGCTGGTGTAAAACAGCCACCTTGAAATAAGAGAGAAGGTGTGGAGAAGACATCCACCTTGAAATGTACGGAAGATGATGCACCAGGAGATAAGAAACACAACAAGGATGAAGTGGAAGTGTGGCCATTTTGTGGTATCACTGGTGCCAGACATTCTATCTGGAGGGACATGTAACCTCTATGCACTCGTATACCACAGTGGTCACACTAGTAGTCGGCGGGGGAGCAAAGGATGAGTAATTTTAAACCCCATTAACATTCACTATATTTATTTATGAGGCTGGGGTTGGCTTGGTATGTATTGCTGCCCACACTTCCTTACTTACAATGAGTCCAGAGGACAGATGATCCTTGTCTGAGGCTTCCTGGGAGGAAGAGAAGCCTCACTTCCTTGTAGACACTCTGATAGCATGAATTATTGAAAGGGTGTAAGGAAAAGAAGCAACTTAAATGTAATATGTGGCCTTGTTATTGGCTCCCACCTTTTGTAGCCTTTCAGCTTTAATTAACACCGTGGGATAAAGCGAGGGCTGAGGTGGAGGGTTGACGCTGGCGCCTGTATGCAGATCTGTGGTAAAGGCTGTGTTAGTTATGCAAAATGTGTGTGTGTGTGTGTGTGTGTGTACTGGTTTTTGTTACCTATTTAGGACATTTTCTGGCATAAATACCAACCACAACAGCACCAATAGTCCTCATGGGGACCAAAGACAGGTCCTAATGCGGCAATACTTGATTTCTGATGTCCTGATTAAGTTTAGGGGTAAGGTATGGATTGAGGTTAGGTTAAGGTTAGGCAAAGGCATAAATTGGTTAAGTTTAGGGTTAGGGTTAGGGTTTGGGTTACGCTGTACAAATGAATGGAAGTCAATGTAAAGTCCCAACAAGAATATCTGCATAAACCTGTGTGTGGGTGTGTGTATGTGTGTGTAGAGGGCTCGTAAGGAGAAATCTTGTTTTTGTGTCCTTGTTCATGTGAAAATAATTGTCAATAATCACACATTTGGGTACATTTTCTCCATATTTCTACAAAGGCCCAACCGATATATATATTTGCATACCAATGTTATTGGCCAATATTGGCCTATTTTAGATATTTTGCTGTATATGTTCTTCAATATGCGCTGATATTAAATCTGCTTTTTTAAGTCTATGAAGAATGCTTGTTTTTAAAATTGTGTAATCACACAGTTTGTCCAGCAGAAGGTGGTCAGTTTAATTTAATAACTAATGAGTGAAGTGTTTACCTTTTAGTGCATTGATATTTGGAATAAAATTTTATGAAAATGTAAGATATTCTGCCCCCATTACATATCTGTATCACAAGTATTTGATAAGATTCAAGCATTTGATCAGATTCAATTCCGATATCAGATATATCGGTCAATATTCCATATATAAAATATTGTCCAATATTATATGTATATTTAATGTTGTCCAATTTATAGGATACCAGAATTTTCTTGCTCCCTAATATCGGTTTCAGCATCGGCCCCAAAAATCCCCCATCGGTCAGGCTCTAATCCCACACTTCCTTTCCCTTATTATTGCTGATGATACAGTCAACAAGATTGTGGATTAACTCACATCTTTATGACAGGCAAAGGATGGTTCTAATTCAAAACTCTTTAAATTTAAATATCTGTGCACCACCCTTTGCATCAAATAAAAAAGCCACAGTGCAGCTGTGAGCTCATCTCTTTCTGCCACTAGGCTCCAAAAACTCTCCCTGATCAAACACTCTGTGTCTGATTCTGCCCATGTGTCTTGAACAACAGGTGCTGCCAATATGGCCGCCTCTCTTCACGCTCCCTGGGCGGGACATGGCATCACTGCTGCGCCTGCGGCAACTTCAAAGACCACGACGCGGCGCACACAACTGACGGACAGGCGAGGAGGCTGCCTGATGTAAATAAACACTCAAGCATTTTCCCATCAAAGGGGTCGAGCCATTGTTGTGGTCAGCGTTGTCTCATATGTGTCATGTTGGATGATGTGGCAGGGAGTGTGTTGGTTGTTTTGATGTACAGTGGTGCTTTTCATGACCTCTTTAAGGGTTGTGGGGAAGGGGCCGTGTGTTCAACCGCAACGCTGAGCCTCCATCGATCAAAGTCAAGTGTCAGAACAGACAATTGGGTGATACCGTATCAGAGGAGTTTTCTCTTTAAAACAAAGGGGAGGGGGCTGCGTATCTGAGGGTTTTTAAAGATCTTCTGGCTTTGCTCTTAGACACAAAGACACAAGCTGTACAGATATTTTCTCCTCATTTACTATAGATGTTCAGCTGTGAAACAGGGAGGTTTTAACTGGATTATAAAGTATTAGAAAAACATAAAAGAAACAAAAAAGTAAAGATTTATTCACTTGGAAGTTGACTTCAGCAGAGGAACTATTAGACAAACACCAAAACTTCTGCATGCAGGCTCTAACAACAAGGTTTACGTTTCATGGTTAAGGTCTCCAGGCTGTCATTCAAAGGGTTTGTATTGTAAGCAATTTTTCGTTTGCCTTCTTCCACTTTTCTTTGTGTGCCACTGGCGACTATCATATTAAAACAGCTTTGTTTATGTTTTCTCTCCCGAAAACTGCCTCTTCTCCCATGTGCCGCTTTCTTCAAAAGATGTGTCATCTTTTTACATGATAGGTCTGGACCTGCAGGAAAGCCCTCCCCTGTCCAGCTGTTTTGTTCTGAGGGTAAAGTCTGGGGAGAGTGATGGGGGGTCAATATGGGGGAGGAGACAGAGGGGGAGAAGGGAGCAGCGCTCAAAGGGGGGAAAAAAGAGCAGAGGGCTTCTTCTTCATCTTTGCTCTGACCATGTTAACCATAAAGATGTGTGTGTGTATGTATGAGAGAGAGACGCAGGGAGTGAGAATATTTCCACCCAGTCCTCACAGCAAAGGCATTTCCAGAGCAGGTGGTCTGGCTCAGCCGCCATCTGGAGGCCTAGATGGCCAGATAACCTTCGCTATTTACAAACCCAAAACTTTGTTTAGACAAACCCTCTAAAAGCCATGTGATGGCCAAAGAAAACCACAGGCTCACTTTTGTTTTTAACCGTCAAGACCTGGGAAAAGGGAAAGTCACGCTGAATTTCCCCCAAACCACGAAGAGAATACTTCTGTTGGGAATATGTAAATAAATAGTGAATTAGAATAAGATTGTGCAGTTACGTCTTGGACGTTTTGCGTACCAGAAATCAAGGTCCATAAAGTGGAAATTCATGGGGCTGCATATGAAGTAGTCTCCTATTATATCCCTACCTAAAAAGTAAAAATAATCATTAAATTTATATGTTGGGAATGTATAAGCGATGCAGTTCTGTAGTGTGGGAAAATATTTGACTGTTCAAGACAATTAAACAATACAAAGAACAGTTGACATTATGTCATTTAATGGATGTTTTTCTTAATCAAGAGTAACATTTTGTTGTATTTGCATTTTATTTCCCTAGGATTATTTGCGAATCATTCCAAATTATATTCAAATTTTCATTTCGAACTCACTTTGTCACGTCTCACTTCACAGACTACAGCAGGTAAGAAGCTGGTTCAGGAGTTTTGTTCAAAACTGGGTCATTTACATTGGAGGTACGCCTGAGTTCAACGCTCTTTGAATATTGTTTGAACATCCTTTTCCCCCATGCAGCTTCTCAGCGTCTCAGTGATTGGAAGTGTAATACAGGCCGACTGCATTAAAGCCATTTCCGCTAAGTGAAATATGTGTCCCGTCAGTGCGGCTCATTCATTATTTATCCGTTTGCTCACATCTGAAACAATCCTGCAAAAAAAAACACCCCAAAAACAAAGCTGTTCATGGCCCTTTGGGTTGGAGGAGCACTCGCTGATGTCATCCAGGGGATGTGCCATACGTTGATTTATTCTGAATGTTATTAACCTTTTCCTCCCTGGAAAGCTCCACTCACCTCCAAGTGAGAGAAAGGTAGAGGGGGTGTATGATTGAAAAGGGAAAAGTGTATCAAGGATTAGGTTGCTTCACGTTTGTTCGGGTCAAGCGGGGCAAACCCTGTTCCTCTAAGTTCAAAGCAGATAGCATGTGGTTTTTCCACTGTCCTGTAAGTAATTATAAATGGTAAAAAAGTCACTATGATATTGCCATCACTGAGCAAGCTCACTGTGGATGATTTCCAGATGTCCCATGTGCACTAATGCATTTGCTGCAGCAATAAAAATACAAAAGATTATATTTTCATCTCAAGAATAGGTGGAGCTATGAATGCAACTGGAACAACAGCACATGAAAAGACAAATGGAGATCAGAGGGAGATGATGAGAGGATGAGATTCTCGGAAAATGGCATTATTGACAAAATTTTACTGTGGGGTGAGAGACAGGGAAAAGATCAAGAGAGGAGATGGACTACAGCTCTCAGTATGCAAGAAGCGCAGAATTTATCATCTCGTTGCAGGGGCAAGCAGGGAAATTAAGTGATAAGAAAATCAATCGCACACTCCTGGATCCATATAAATGTTGCTAATGTTTAAAATTCCCAGTAAATGTGCAGAGAATGCAGCATGGGGGAAGCGTAGGAGGGTGAAGCGAGGGGTTGCAAGAGAGGACGTGGGTGGGGGGGTCGGTGGGGGGCGTGGAAGAGAGGGTCATCAATCACGTCTGGGTGACACACAATGAAATCTGACCGCAGCCCAAGATGTTTTAATACGGCATCCATTAGAGCCCTCAAATAAATTGCAATTTGGAAAACAGAACATAATACCAGCCAAGTTTTCCTCATCCATCTTGCAGCGTGTCATGTAATGTAATTGCGTTGTTAATTTATCCAAGAATTTCCTTGGTACACCATTTCATCCACATTGGTTAATTTCCCTGTAGAGTATATTTTCTCCCTTTCCCTCAGTCAGCCCTACCCTCCTCTAGCTGTATAGCTAGCGGGGGCAGAGTAATGTTTCTGCTTAGCATGGCATTAGTCGAAGGGCTAATCAAAGCACTGAAGTCTGTGACACTTTATCAATGCCTGGCTGTGTTGGCTGTGCGCCGGCCGACCTCGCTGTAGTGCAGATCCAATCAGGCCTCCACTGCCTGTCATTATGTCCCCGTGACAGCAGGATCACTCAAAAATGCCTGTGGATTACATCAATATTATTGACAGAGTTTGGGGGCATTTGAAGCCGGGCAGCAGCACAGAATGAATGCATAGCTGCGGACAGACACTTCCTGTGTTTGGACCGAGGCGTTACAGCGAGCCAGGGAGAAGATGAGAGTGGATGAGATGTATGGGCACAACCAGGGTAAATACAAAAATCAATACACCTCCTGAAATAAAACGCAGGACTAAAACAAAGAGAAAGGGCGGAGGCATGAGGTTTACTTTGAAGCATATAAATGAAACTTTGCAAACAGATTTGTTTCATATTTTAGCCACTGTTTTGGTGAATAATTTCAACAACAAAGACAAGACAAGAACCTGGGTGGTTTAGCTGTCAGTGATAATGGTCTTAGAAGTTGTAATGCAACCAAAACACCATAGAAATCATCTTCATTCCTGGAATAGCTAAGTCTAGATTGGGGATTGGCACGTTTTGACATCCCTCCACAGGCGCATGGCGTGATATCCACAGGTGCTGACCCAAGTCTTGGTTAGAGGATAAATTTGACAGTGCATAAAGGCAGACTAATACGGGAGAGTGCTCTTCTGCTATCTGGCAAAAACTAGGAGTGTTCTCTTACCTCCCATCACCTGACTGGGGAACTTGAAGAGGGGGCTGGGAGGTGAGGGAAGGAATAGCCCTGCAGGGGGAAACAGAGGAGGTGAATGGGATACTTTGGTCTCTCTCGGCGCAGTTCTGAACGTGTCTTCTCTCCCATCAGACCCATGAGAGTACAGAGAGCGAGGAAGAGAGCAAGAAGCCTGACGTGATCAAAGGATGACAGGAGAAGTAGAGGAGGAGAGTCGACCGAAACAAAGGCTCATTCTGAAGTTCCCTTGTGCAGGGCTCCTTACCAGCTGACAGAGAGGGAGAGACATGGACTCCACCCCTCAGCCAGTGCTCATTTCTGCCAGTGGACACATCACAGGCAACAAATGAGCTCCGGTAATTCATGCATCTATGTATTTTACATACAGGGAATAATCAGCATCAGGTCCAAAGTATGCTTGTAAGCACATGTTGGACGATTTTTTTAGGTCTTCATTCTAAGCTAAACTGTGGACGCTGAAGATGTTAGGAATAGAACTCCATTTCAGAAGTTACCATACAGGACCAATCAGTGCTCCTTTGAGTCCAGCTGAGCCATCTTCTCTGTGTTTGACACATCTATCATTAAAAGTTCAGCGGTTTGCAGAAAGGAAGTCGCACGACTCCAAGCTAAATCAGTGAGAGAAAGACAAAAACTTTCAGCGGCCCGCCAACCTCACAAACCTCAAAGGCAAGGCTGCAGAAAGATATATTTATTTTTATGGTTTTGAGAGGTATAATCTGATGTCATTATGTGGAATTGGCCAAGCTGAGCGTCTGAATCTGAGTGGGATGGCTATAGTTTCAAAATCAACACCTAAAAGGGCACATATTTCACATACAGCCTGCGTATCTGCAAGCATCTGTAATGTTTAAGAGATAATTGTATATTTAAGTTTCCTATTTTGAATCGAACAAATTTGTTGCCAGATTAGATTTCACACATTTTAGGAGCCCATATGCTGCTTCCTGAAGGATCTGGAGGATTGACAAAAAGCACTCAACACTCTAAAACACCAACTATCATTTACTGATTTAAAGGGTTGTATGAAAATGGTATTGAATACAGATTTGGGGTTTGGTGTCTGCTTGCCTGACTTGGAATGAACAGCTAATCTCTCTTTGGATGGATGGGAGTTTTCCCGATCTTAACTGAAAGCCCACATTGCCCACCCACAACCATCAAAACTACCTCTATCCACCACACTTTCTCTCCTCTTCTCAGTTATAGAGGTAAATGATGTCTCGGGAGGAAGAAGACATTGAGGTAGTGCTCACACGAAGCGTGGCTATAGAATGAAGACGTGGGGGGGGTCCTTGAATTGTGCATTCTGTCTATTTCCTCTACGCAGCCTGTCTCGACTGATGTGGCTGACGATGACAGGAAGGGCAAACAAGCACTTGCATGTTCACCGTTCTGACAGGTGAAATAGGTTGAAGGGGGCTGAAATCTAGCTTGGCCCCCACAGACACGGCCTCCTCAGCTCTTAGTCAGGAAGGGTATGTAATAAATTAGTAATAGAGTTTTACCTGTCAACAACACAAGACGACCCTGGTGTTCAACTTGCCCGTGTTTTTAGAGAGTGAAAGTAAAACACATTTAACTACAGTTAAAGTTAGTAATGTACTCTGGAAAATGATTCAGAATCATGGAAGTTTGATTCCCATACAGGCAGCATTAAGTTGGTGAAGAGATCAATGAATAGTGTTTGCTATACTCCCTTCAGCAAGGCATCAGTGTTTATACTCTTTCAACCACATTAACACTCAGCAAGTTTAAGGTCTGAAAGTTCTGTTGTACAGTTTGCAAGAATATGCTTTGAAAATTAAGCAGTAACATATGGGTGTGTGAGTGCTGCAATTAAACTACGGACTGTCCAGTGTATAGATTTTTGTGGCTGATGCCAATATTAAATTATGATATCCAATAAATGAGATTATTAAATACTTGTTACAACAATGACCCGTTGTCTGCTACACAAACTACTTAATTACACCATTTTAAAATCACTAGTCCAAGCATTTTTTCTGGCCTTGATAAACAGTTTTAATATTGGATACAATCATATTGGATACAAGTATACGATTTATCTGCAATTCGCCGATATCTGCCAATAATATCGACAAACCAATGTATCAATTGAGCCCTAAATAAATACTCTCAAAGGTGATATTTACAAGCAAATGAGTCATATTCTGTGTATAAAAAGGCATTTCAAAAACCTCTCAGGTA
>JAQFJA010000007.1:10478449-10505951 GCA_029874485.1 Naso brachycentron
CAGTAGGCCAGATGTGCACTGATTTGAGAACCATGCACACAGAAACTTTAGATTTTATTCCTGACCTGAACACACAGCACTGAGAGCAACATTCTTGCCTAAACCCTTCTCTCACAAAGACAGAAGACGAGGCCAAACCGGCAGAACCAGCAGCTTCTAGAGAAACAAACGAGTGATTGCGCCGCTGGAAGACTTTCACCCTAGTGGCACGGTAATGCGCATGGCTGTCTTAACTCGGAAAGGTGCAGCGACTGAAAAGGGGTTTCCTCCCCTGAATCCCTCGCTCCTCTCCACACATGCACAGCCATCAGCAGGTTAATTAACTGTGAAAGCTGCTCACTTGAAACCTTAAATCACTCATTCAGCGTTCTGTCACGAGCCGCCAGCTTAAGCACGCTGACGAGGGTTCCGCCTTGTTTACCCAACACAGGCGACTGCTGCGGTGGAGGTGGGGAGGGTGGGGATTTAGGTGTCGTGGTGAGGAACTGCGCGGGGGGCACTGAATTTGGACTATGGGGATGGAAGGAAAATGTCAGCTAGTGATCTAAAATCGCATGGAGATATTCACCCCTGGGTGTCTCTGTAAATGTGTGGCCGCTCTTTCTCCTATCTCTGACTGCAGACTGATGTTCTTTGTGGCATGTGAAATGTAATCTGTCGATTCAGACTGTTTGGATAATAACAGGTGGATTGGATATGAGGGTCTTAGGTGTTTTGGAGGTGAACCAATACCACCCACTTCATATATATCCTCCCTGAGCACATGAACACGCAGACACGTCTTTCTTTGTCTAACATAAATTCTATACTGATATTTATGTAAAAGGCTGTGTTCGCTCCTTCTTATCTTTCAAGCCATCCTCTCTGCTACGGGGCAAGATGGCGAGGAATTTCCAGCATCCCGCAGTGAATGTGGCATGGACTTCCAACCCGTTTTCGCTCCTTGCTCATCAAATGCCACATTTTGTCACGCCCTTCAGCATCTATTACGGAGTCCAAGGTACCCGTCAGCTTCTTTAGGAGACGCCTGCCAGACAGCTCTTCTACCATGTGGATAAACGTTACAAAATGGTCGCAGTTTGGTTAGGTTTATTGCACCAAAATTATTTGGTTAGGTTCAGGGTGTCAGCATTAGATTCGCTCACACTTAGCCCAACTGTTTGCACTAGCGCTGAAACAAGATTGCCCCCCCTTCCCCACTGCCCTGCACACAGGGCAGAATGGTGCCTCAGTGGTTAGCACTGTTGCCTTACAGCAAGAAAGTCCTAGGTTCCCAATTCAGGTCCACTCGTCTGACATCAAGAAGGCTGGGGACGGACCTTTCTACGTGGAGTTCTCCCCATGTTTGCGTGGGTTTCCTTCCACCATGAAAAAATGCATGTCAGGCACATTAGGTTAGGTTGGCCCAATGTGCAGTGTGCTCAGTCGCAGCAGCTCAGGACTAACCCTCCACTCTAACCTTGCAATTTTGTTATGCAATTCATTGCATACAGTCAATAAAGCTGCTTTACCCTTACATTGTGCCCCATACTTTTAAAGGTTGAACCATCAATTTCTTAATCGTGTCGCAACACTGTTTAATTGTCCTCTGGTATCCGTGATCAAGAAGACAGTCAAAAACTTTCTTAAATCTCTTTGTCCATTTGACTGCGTGTGTCGTTGTCTGCCCAAACCTCAAACAAACACTCCATGAACAATCGCATCTAAGTCGCTCTGTCCACATTCCATGCCAAAACACACCTCTTCTATTTGTGCCATGGCCAAGAAATTGACCATGCCCTGGTATGATACAGAAGTGCTCACACTAGCCTAACAAACTTGATTTTCGGGGCCAATTGGGCGTGGGTATGGTACAGATTGTGCAGTATGAGTGCGCCCCTAGCCCTGTGTTATACGCACCTCCTCCCTATGTGGACATATTCGCTCTTTCAACTAAGTCATCTTACTCTGAGCGTGTAATATTGCCAGGTTGGTCCACATTGGAATTAGTTAAAAGCCTGGTGTGTCTCGCACATATGCTAAAGGGTATCTTGTGCATCTGTATGAGATTCCAAGCAGTGTGACAAAACATCAGTATCTGATGACCTGGGAATGAGAACAATCTGGGACTTCTTGGGTGACACCTGTCTGCCAAGCTGCCAGCCCCCAAGCCGAGCTCATTCACACCCTCCAGGGCTCATATTATTCCTGCCTCCATAGGTCGTCCATAATATCCAAATGTGTTTGCTTAGGGAGAGCTGTGACGTTTGCCTGTTTTTCCTCATTAGTCAAAAGGCTGCGGCAGGATAGGCCTCTCTTTCAGAGCGAGACCCAACAGAGAGTTTGCACTCATGTCTGCTCATTTCTCCTTTTAACAGGTCAGACATTTCAGAGGCGCGGGTTCATTTTGTTCTCACTGCAGGGGTATTGACCAGTAATGACACCCAAGGGAGGACCGGACTAATATGTGAGAGCTCTCAACAACTGCAAGTATCTGGCACACAGATTTGAATTCATTCATTAAAAAAGAATGAGATGAAAAGCAAGTTACATTCTGAGATGTGGCTCAGACTGCTAAAGTGCAAACAATACTGACCATAAACAAAATGACCAGACTCCCCCTCCGCCTTCTTGCATTTATAATTCTCTGTCTTTGCTTTGAAACACAACCCGTGAATATCACATCCATAAATCTCCTTCCATCCAAATAATCTCATAAACTTTTTTACAGTGTAATTCATGCTCATCAGCATTCTTTGTTTAACATTTATGTTTATTGATAAATGAAGATAGGTTTAAATAATTCAGAACAAACATTAGCTGTGAGCAAGGAGATTAATAATTGATGGGGTGTGTGAAGGGCTTGGCCACTCTGGGAATAGATAATATTAGCTTAATGCAGGGCTCTGTGAACAGGGGAAGTGTAATGGACCCCACCGCCTTTAACTGATGATGGTTATTGTGGCCTGAAAGTTGTTACAAAGGGGAAAAAGGGGGTCTGAGTCGTGCCGAAGAGGGGAGGGGGCTGCGGTGTGGTCATAGATTTGGCTCATAGGAGCTGACAGTGCAAATTGTGGTTTTAATAGCAGGAGGTTTACACATTCTACAGAGAGGCCCTAATGGCCGAGCCTGTGCTTAGCGTAAAGGGAGAAAAATGGCCCTGCGCTATTAAAATGAAACTTGAGAAGGTCCTTGCTCTTAGTTTGGTGTTTTCTTTTTTTCCCAGTCGAACTCTGTCTCTCCATCAGTCATTTTGATCCCGTCCTGTCCATTTCCTGCTTGGGGTCTCACTTTAAGTTTGCCCACACACCCTCAACGCTGCGGCTCACAAAGTGATCCAGTGCAATGACCCTGTGTGTGGCGGGCAGGCTCATTTTACAAAGAAAACTGAAGGACACAACCAGGTCATGTAGATAGTCTGAGCTTGTGCAGCAGATAATATTCCCATGATAATCTCTACATAATTTAAAATATGAATAAAGATACTGAAACCTGAATTGGAGACATTCTCTGATCATCTAAGGCCATATTGTTATCCCTCAGAGATAGAACACTGTACTTTCAACACAGCCATATTATTGAGGCATCATTATTTCTTGTACACAAAAGCAGAAGGCAGCAATGTAAGATATTACCCATATGCTTATGTTAATGGCTGCTCAGTGCCTGCAGGTCAGCCTGTAACAAAAGGGCCTCATTTACTCTCCAAGGGATACTACTCTTGTTGTGCCAGGCTAGTAAAAAAGATGCAGAGGGATAATGTGTATCAAAGGCAGAGGAGGACCCCTTCATTCTATATTGCTATCACAGCAGCATATTAGCATCTAAACAAAGGGAGCAGAATACCCTGCAGCGCAGCAGCATTTCAAATGGTCACTCACAGCCTTTATTTATTTCTCAGTTCAACACATTTTATGCTGAGTAGCAGATTTCAGCACACTACAACACCCTCCAAAAAAAAAAAAAAATTCCCCTCGTGTCTTCTTCAGCACAAAAGTGTTGAAGTTGCTGCTTCTTTTCTTTTCGCTCTATCCCTCTCTGTTGTTTGGCTCTATCACAGAGCTATGACAGCTGTCATCACTCCTCAGCAGGCCTCAGATCTGCATTTCAAGGTTTGTAGGTTCACCAGTTCACGAGGTTCTGCACGGGCAAACAACACAAGCAGCTTGTTGGAAATCCACCTTCTGATGAGTTTCTGTCATAAAAAACAGGCCAAACACACATGAACAGCACTGCCAAAACATGTAGAACTTCAGGAACATTGGTGTCACTTTAAAATAATGTACTGAGCCACTTGTGGTACTCATTATTAACAACAAACCTTCAACAATTATGTCATTTGATGAGAGTAGTGCTGTAGTAATTCTACAAGTTTTTATGTTATTGATAATTATTGCTGTATTAATTTATTATTAAAATGCAATGAAATGCATTAATGACATTGATAGACATTTTTCAAACTGAATGTTCAAACCTGGAGCCCACATTACCCACAATGCAACTCCAATGCAGTCAGATATTTAGGTGCGTTGTGCTAGTAATGGCTGCTGTAGTCAGAGCCTGTAGCCTCCAGCAGAAATGTTAAACAGGTTACAGAAGTCTGATAAACATACTTGTTTATAACTCAGCACCACTGCAGATTTAAAAAAAAAAATTTTTTTCCATTTCCAAATTTGTGGTCCTCAGCTTCACCAATGCTGACCCAAGTGATATCATTTTATCAGACTCCACGAATCCTCTGGAGCCACAAAAGGTTTTTATACAACTTTACTCAAATATGCAGTACCACTCCCAAAAAGTAAAGTCCCCCATAAGTGTAAAGCTACGAAGCTGCGGCCAGATGATGGTTAGCTAATCTAAGCATATTTCCCTGTGGTTTTTGTGCAGATCAAATGAATAAGATTTAATGTGTTAATTATTGAGCATTAGAGCTGCTGGTGGCCACATTGTCTTTTTCTTTTTAAGATGACAGATGGGGCAATTTTGATTCAAATCTTCTTGGAACTGACCCTTACCTTTGGCACTAGCCTCGTTTAAGATCAAATGAAACTTTTTTTCCAACTCACCTCCAGGTCACTGTGCAGAATGAACAAGCCATGCTGATTCTGCCACGATTTTCTCCATATTATTTATACCTTTTATTGTTTGTTTTCACAGTGCAAAACAGTTTTGCAAGCAAACTTTTGAAAACTCAGCACCTCTCCAGAATCATTTTGTACAAATCATACAAGAGTGCGTGATCTTGTGTCTTGACTGATTATCTGTTATGTGAATCCTTAAATTAAAATATTTAAAATCGGTCAATCGGTTGTTTTTCTTACCTGGGATGAATTTCTGCGTTGCTAAAGGAGCAATCAGAAGTAGACAAGATTCCACTCTTGTTAGAGTCCTGACAGACATGCTTGTTTGGTTTTGACCCTGGGCATTCTCCTTTATCGCTGTCACTGTCAGAAATGAAATGCCTTTTAAGACAGCTGTTTGACTGGTCAGCTGGTGACCTGCCTCGCAAAGCGCACAGCTCCTGGATGGATGGACAACATGCTAAGGCACAACCCTGCAATTTGGCAGATCTAACTTTGACAGCACATTGAGAAGGATCAATAATAACCTGTCAGGAAGAGGCAGCCCTTCCCTCTCATTTAGTGATAAAGGTGAGTTTGTGTTTGACGAGCTGCAGGCAGACAGACGGGAGAGAAAAAGAAGAAAAACTTGCTGGACAAAAAAAGTTGTTGGAGAATTTTTCACCACATTGGTTAGGAAGTAAGGAATACATGAATAAATCAAAACACGCCCTCTTTGGTTATGTTTTGGTGCTAATTCTGTTGTCCAAGCAAAAGCACAGAATGTCAGAGTGATGCTACTATTGTCTTTAGGTTGGTTTATGTCCTCTGGGCATGAGGATGCCTGTGCATATGAAACCAGGCTAATTTACACAATGCTCTGAGCAAGCTTTCCTCCATAATTCACAGGCTCAATTTGTTTGAACCCTGTTTCTCCCCATCAGACAGCACTAGGTCTGCGGCCGTGCACAACTTCAACTCGCTGATTCATCTGGATAGCTGCAGGCCGAGACGCAGACAGATAATAGACCAAAGGTACAAAGGCACACATATCTCAATACATGCATGAGAGGAAAGTGCAGGGTCGTTATGGTAGTCCGGGATGGACCCAGTCCCATCACTTTCTCTGATGTGTGTGCACCAGGGTGACATGTCATTGTCCTCATGCTCGGCCTAAAGCTAAGATCCTTTGTTATTGTTTCTGAATGTATAAATCCTACTTGACTGGAACTCAAAACGGAGGACAGGGCAATTACAGACGAAACACCACAGTGTCTTGAAGTCATCTCGAAAGTGTTTTTTGCTCCGTCTTTCCAGTTCCAATTTAAAAATATATCTAAAAACTGGCCTCGATGGATTTTTTGGTATATATTGGTTTAAAGGTGAAATATAAAACAGAATCTTGGTTCATAGCAACCGACAGACATGAAAAGTATTTATTTGCTTCCTCAGCTACAAATGGGAGAATAATATTGAGACAATCTTGACATGATACTCCAGACTAAAAGCAAAACTCAAATTTCAGATCATATGCAGCACTTTGGCGAGCCTTCAAAACAAACCTCAAATCTCAGAAATGTAACCATGGTTCCCCTGTTCCTCTGTGAGAGTGTGATGACGAGCCGTTCTCCCAGTTCAGAGCACTAATGGTGTCTGTGGAAGGCACGCAGCATCGAGTTCCAGGCTGGCAGGGACGCGCTTAGAGCGGTACACTTGTCACAGCCCATCATATGAGCACTCCTCTGAACTACAGCCGTGAATAATTTCTTCAAGATCCAAAAGTCTTTCTTTTTTTCTCACTATATCTTTACAGAACCAACTACTAAGTCCTTGTAACTATTTCAACACTTGCAGTGGAGAAAGCAAAGAGATGGAATACAGTAGTAGTCTCTCTTTGTTTAACTGAAGAAAGTTTGCAAAACTGGGCTCAGAACTTGACATTAAAGGAAGAGCTTATGTGAGCAGTCAGGCAGAAAGAACGCCAGGGTGGCAGACTCTGAAAGGGATTGTGGGTAGGGGCGAGCTTATCTAATTGTAAACGAGAACACGAGTGCGTGGACACACATCATGCACTTGTCAAAACATGGCCGCCTGTGATTTTGCTCTGCTGTGGTTCTGCTGTTCACTAAAGTTTGTTTACATTCAGACAGGCCTTTCATAATTCCAGTCCCAGGGTACAATTGTAGCAATTACTCCAAGATAGGTGCTGTACAGCTGGAAAAAGAATACAATGAAAGCACTTGCAACATGCATCCCTTACAATTATTGCCTCATTCTTGGGCTTTAGTTTCAGTCTTTGTGCATCATCTTTCAACAAAGATTTGCAGATATGCACCTTTTCCAGTGTGGTTTCAGATGTAAGGTGCAAAAGCTTAACTCTTTAGCATTTGTTTGCTTTGCCAAATCTGTTTGATCTGCAAACAAAGATAATGAAGGTTGTTAAAAATTAGTGTGATTCACGTAATGCAATGAAGGAAAGATCTGATTTTCTTTCCTTCCCAGGATTTTTTTTTTTTTAAGATAGTGGAAATTGATGTCATTTATGCATGTGTGTATTGTAGGCTAGGCCTAAATGCTAAAGATCCTGACTCAAATACTCATGAGGGCAATTTTCACCAAACTGAATCCTATAGGCAGAGGAGTGTAATGTCGAAATGCCTTGGTTAAAAATAAGGAGAAAATGTAACAATAAGCTAGATCTAAAGTCTACAGACATGATAGCAGCTATGTGAGGCTTTGGGATCCAGTGGTGCTTTGATCTGTATGCTAACGCCACCATGCTAACAAACAATGACAATGCTAACAGGCTTATTGTCTAGCAGGTATATTATAGACAGTGTTAATTATCTTCGTCTCACATTTAAGCATGTTAACATTAAGCAGGTATATTATTGACTGTGTTGATTAGTCTCACGCTAACATTTAGAAAGACTGATTGCTGAAAGTTTTGATTATCTTGGTCTAGCGCATTAGCGTGCATTTGCTAATCACTGCAACATGTAGTATAGCTGAAGCTAATGCTGTTGGACATGTATCATGATTACTTTTGAGTTTATCATAGTGCTACTGAAGGTCTGAGGATCACCAATAATTACACTCATTTATCCCTCAGCGAACATGAACGTCTGTTCTAGGCATGTTTGCCTGTTGCACTAAAAAATAAGATTGTCAACCTCATGGTGGTGCATGTACTACTAGATTGACAGTCAAGAGATCAAGAAACATGATCATAAATTATCTTGGGGTCATCATTATCTTTACCAAATTCTGGCAAATCATCCAATAGTTGTCAAGACAGCCAGCAGGGATTATAGAAAAAAGCTTTAATCACCAAAATCTGCGTAAGCCATCTTTTGGTGATTACTGATCCAACCAAAAGCTTTTGATTTCATTCTCAACAAACTGTTGCTAACATGGCTAAAATCTGGTTACAGGTATGGACGAATGTAGTATTGTTAATGAGGGGAAAAATGATCGGAGATGCTCCGTCGGACCTTCTCTGTGCAGCCGGTTACATGTGTGAACTGGTTCGTGTTGCACATAGTGCCTCACAGGCCTCAGCGTGGTCCGTCAAAGAGTGATCTGTCAGAGACCCACAGCCAAACACAGTGTTCCAGCCACAGTGAGCCAAACACAAACAGCATGTCATCAGTGTGGTCATCAGTTTCACACAAAAAGTTAAGGAGAAGGGCCACGTTGGAGCAGCTCACTCATTTACTGAGAATCATAATGTAAGGTTGTTTAATCCCTTCCATCTCGTTTATTCATCCGCCAGTATTAGCAGCCTCTGGTTGTTATGTAAATCTCCGTCTGTGCTTATATATCATTCACTCTGCTAGGAAGGAAGCCGGCCATCCTCTACATACCAGAAGACAAAACCCGGACTGGGTCCACAGACTGACTGGATTGGATTTGACTGACTAAGTGAAAACAAATTACTTTCTCTTTGTTTTCTTTTTTAAAGGCCTCTTTTCCTTGAGCTGAATTACAGCTGTAAGGGGGGAAAAAAGATTGATATCAGCAAAAATTGGTATCGGCAGGTCAGACTTTCTACAAAATCAGCAATCAAGATCAGCCAAGAAAACTGTAATTAGTGCACCCCTAACTGAAACCATATATTATATACTGCAACAGAGTGAAAGGCAGAGTGCACAAGGCAAAAGGAGTGGGTTTGAAGTTGATCTCAATTTTAGCAGCGGGGGGGAAAACAAGAAAAGCGTCTTTACACAGATGTTCACAAGCTGCTGTCAGAAGAACATCAACATCTCCTTTTAATGAAGACACTCTGTTCAAGCCACAGAACACCATAAAAGCTCACATCTTGTGGTTCTCCAAATATACAGTACATTTGAAGGAGACACATCCTTCTGCATTCACTGGAACATCCTCACTTGCCAGATGTCACTGGTCGCACTTGGGTCAAAGTTGAAGGAAGGAAGAGGCAATTTTGTTTTTCAGCACGGGCCCGAAACTGCTGATAGATGCACTTTCTAAGTCTGTGTATCCACTGTGCATCCACACACAAGCTGGAACAATTGCTGTGACTGTATGCTAATTCTCTTGCTTGTGGCCATGCATTATCTGCTCAACAGAGCAAAAGATTAAAAACAACCACCGATCACTTGTGTTTTAAAGAAAAAATGTTTGTTCAACAGCATTTTGCACTTCTCCTTCAATGCCACGAGGTATTAATGTCAAACTATGAGTCAGACTAATCCCTCATTGGTTTCTGTGGCTTTGAGCATTAAAACTTGATGCGTCCCCTCACTTCGCAGTAAATGCCTGTGGACCTCTTAATGTGCAAGCCAAATGCCCTGCTGGGTTGGATTGACCGTAATGGATTTGGTCCTACGACAGATATCCAGCTCTCATAAATTGATTTGATCTCTGAGGACACAGAATGAGAGATGATTTTTACAATTGAGACATCAATGGAGCATAGACCACAATAGAGGAGATGGAGAAAGTTAATCCCTGCTTAAACTGGCACTGGAAAAAATCAAACATATTACTCATGTGACTGTTCTCAAATACGTCTGATCCCCTTTTATCTTATTTTTTAGAGTCTGCAGATTTGCTTAATAGATTCAATAAATCCTGGACTAATTAAATCTCAAAGCATTTTTCGGTGCTTATGCTAAAACAAGTAAGTAAAGTTTCTGATTTTATGTAGATTGCTGTTGGAATACATTACCTTTCACTAGAGATATATAAGTCTTCTCATTGCTAATGCTATTATCAACATATTTTGGGGTTAAAGATCTGCAATCAATCAAGAGATCTATTTTTAACATCATTCACTCAGCCAGACAGAGTCCGATTGCTCATAAATTCAGCATCGAATGAAGTGATCGGATTACATTTAATGCATTTTTTTGTATCCGCAGGCCTCTGTCATAAATGAAAACCATCTGAAAGCGTCTGGAGTGCATTTCATTTTGCCTTGATTCATGTGCTGTAATATAACCCTTCTCCGATTCCATGTGTGGCACAGGACAGTGAGGGAAGTGAGCCGAACGCGTCAGGAGATTAAAACCCAACCACGAGATTGAACTCAGGATGTAGGCATCGGATAATACAGTCGTGATATAATGAAAGTGTAAACAAAAACCTGGCACAGGAGAGAAACGCCTGCTCGTAAAATCTCCACTCTCACTATTGTCTGTTTTCACAAAAGAGATTCCACAAGCCTGGCGCCCTGCAAGTTATTAACAGTTGACTGAATTACATACTTCAAAACTTCGGGCAATTTGAGTTTTGCCCTAGCCTTTTTTTGTTTGATAGCATGTGTAGACGTCCTGAGTAAACAAAGAGCCATTTGTATGGAAGGGATACAATGAGTGTGCTGTTGGGAATCCTTCCAAAAATCACAGTATAATTGCAAAACTGACCCGCGAATATAATAAAGATGTCAAAATATTCTGTCAGTTTCCTATCTAAATAGACAAGCCAATTAAATCACTTTAGCACATGTGAGTCTGTGTGGACAGATCTTGATGTGTAAAGCTCTGTCAGCACACTGCTGAGCCCTTCTCCTCTGCAGGCTGGGTTTACACCTTTGTGTCCTTGTGTGCCCAGCTGCTGTAGTGATAGATTGGTCGTCGCTTTCGCGTTGGGAGCAGCTCTGAATGAGACGCCTGCCGGACAGCTGTGCTGGCACCGGCCGCGATCCTTGTTGCCAAGTCACAGAGCCTTTTTACCCCCGCTGCTCTCTGAGCACTGCTCAGTGCTTACCGTCAGCCTCTTCCCTGTTGCGCTTCAATGACAAAACACACGTCAGGCTTTAAAAGCGCACTTTGCGCTGGCTTGGTGTTCCCAGTTTGGCTTTTGCGTTATTGGCGGAGTCACTGTCTGAGGTGTGTGCTGAACCAGTGGAGCATAAGAGGTCATATTTGGGCTCCATTGTCCGTGTAAATATATTAAATTAATCAAAATCAGCCTGGATCAGTGGTGAAATCCAAAGACTGCACAACATGGTCAACACTGATTTCCCTGGCTGGAGGGTGAGAGCAGTTTAAAGTCTAAAACAACTCTCATTAAGCACCCAGCTGGGAGAAGCATCACAGCAGCCTTCTGAAATACCGCCGTCGGCTTTCAAAGACCTTGAATTAAGATGTACTTTTAGTTACAGTAATTGAAGAAGTTAACATGAAAAATGCAGAGAGGCGTAATATATGATTAGCATTTTGCTGTGGCACCAGACTGCATTAATAAGAGATGATGAAAAATCAATAGTAGTCATTACACTGCTATGCAGGATAAAATATTAACTAGTTTGGAAACTGACCTGAGGAGATTCCTTTTCCTCCAGCAGTGAAGGCTTGATATGAGTGTTGGTAATAAACACCTACAGTGGTGCAAATACTAGCTGGGGAATATCATATTTACCAAAGAGAGGAAAGATGTACAGTACAGTTAACCTTCAGTATAATTAGACCAGTTTAGTACAGAAAGATGAAGGAGTTTAAGCGGAAAACATAATACATGCTCTGAGAAATTTAGTTCCTGTACTTGTAAGCTTATATTTACCTAAAGACCAAGACCTCAAAACACATATCTAAAGTAGGGCCAGACCGATATATCGATTTGTAGATATTATCAGCCGATATCACTCTATCATGTATATATCGGAAGTGGTGTTTACATTCTCCGATTTGCGCTGATATTAAAACTGTTTTTTTAAGGCTGGAAAAATGCTTGGACTAGTGATTTAAAGTCGTGTAATAACATACTTTGTCCAACAGAGGGTGGTCAATTACTCAATTACTAATTTAAAAGTGTTTACTGTTCGGTGCATTGATGTTTGGAATAAAGTTTTAAAAATGTAATATTTCCTGCCTCGTCACATCTTTGTCGCAAGTATTTAATAGCCACATTCAGCTGATATTATATAGAAATATGTAATATGGTATATGTAATATGGGGCACTAATCTAGCATGTCATGGGGTAAAGGCAAAATCTGTTTCTGTGTTATCACTGCCTGTATAAAAAACATAAATCAGAGACAGGCAGCAGATGATGTCATTATCCAGGTTTTTCATACATTGTTCCTTTATAAGTCCCTCCTACCTTCTCTATCTTTTGTGAATGGATTCTCAGTGGAAGAATCGACATGGATTTCACAAACAATTTATCCTAAATTGCAGGAAAATTGGCTGCAGATCTTAGAGAGAAGACAGAACGGGGGAAAAAAAAGGTAGAATGAGGTTGAGATGATCCATAGGGTATTTATTCACTAAGGCTCTCATGGTCATTCCACAGGGTTCTCCTCTTTCACAATAACCCACAGCGCCCCTTTCAAACCCCCCGACAGCCCTCGCTTTCATTCGCCGTTTCAAATGTATTAATGGGCCGGAACCTTCCTGGATGATCTTGGCCCTCTCCCTAATGAAAGCGCTCTGCGGCTGGATCCCAGCGCAGTAATCAGGCTTTGGCCTCCCGAGCACTGGGGCATGCAACATGCAGAGCAGGAAGAGCCCCAGTGTGACCTCACACTGTGTCCTTCAGTCACCCCATGTTGCCCTGCGCCCTCTCTGGCCTGGGCCTCTTCTCCTCTAAAGCCCACAGTGCCAGAGGCCACAAGCCTGGACCTCTACGGAGTGAGGGGGGAAATCCAGCAGTTTGATGGAGTAGAAACCTCACCCTTCAACAAATTTACTGTTTATGTAATCTCAATGACGTGTAACGCTCTGCGGTATCACAGTTATGTGTTTTCACAGGCAATTAGAGCTTGGGGAAATTCAAAAGATTATGAGAACATTTTGATTTATTATTAATATGTTGTTTCAGTTACATTTAGAGAGACAATGTTGACTTTGAATGAATTGTATCTCAATAAAGCAAAGTTACTGATGCATGTTTTAAACTACAAGCACTCCAAGAGTGCAGACCTCTGCCAATACTCCACTCTTCTATTTCTGTACATCTGTTTATTTGTCTGTCAGTCTGTCCAGCCATCCATCCATCCAACCAGCCAGCCATTTTGTCACCATTAAACTTACCTAACATCTACCATCTATTTTAAGATTCATGGCATTTGCCTTGTCAAATTTTTAAGAAAAGTGAAAAGTAATTTAAGTATCCACCCCATGGTTCAGATCAACTCCAAAGTGGAATGTTAAAACCCTCCAACAAGTTTTCTTCCGTAATCCTGCTGACACAAGCACAAACAAACAAACAAACAAGCAAACAAACAACAATGCACTGAAACATCAACACCTTGTTGGAGAAAATTATGACATCTTCTTTAACTGTGGTAGCTGTATATGATGTGTACATCACATCAGTACCCTCAACTATTGTAAACATAAGCTAGTCATATGTTGTAAACACTGAAACAAAAACCATCCACTTCCCTGTGAGTTGTCATTTTAAAAGGCTGTAGGGGACAAAACAGAAGCTGAAACCATGTCTTGGGTCCTCTCATCGTTCATCCTGTCGGTAGCCAGCAAGCCTTTGTTTGGTCTGTTCTGACAGGTCTCCTTTAGTCTCCACTGTCTGTCCCCCCAGGCCCCAGTCTACAGCCTCAAGGTAAGCCCGGCCAGATGTGGCGACCCAGGGTTCTTTGCAGCTGCAGCTGTAGCAGGGCTCTAAAATGATAGGGCAGTCACCAGGACGTGCATCATCTGTTTTAACTTGTCTGTCTTCCCTGACAGACCCGCTGAGTGCTGTTTTCATTCCCCTTGGATAATATCTTTTACAGTTTTGCAAAACTGTCATCGAACCTAAAGCTCTGAACCCCACCTGCCTGCACTGCCCATCACCCCTAATGACAACCAGAGACCTTCAAAGACGGGCCACTAAGGTACTAACTACTCCACAGAGTTATATGTAACACACATTTGCTTGCTCACATTTTCCAATTGGATAGTAATGGGCAGATTTTCTCATATCATTCATGCTCAGTTTCTTGCTCCACTTTTAGATAAGTGTAACACTTTGAATTCCCTCTTTTTTTCTCCCAGTAAACATGCAGCACTTTCAGACCATTTCTTGAAAACACTGCACATCTTGGGCGTGTAATAATCTAATGGAGGGCCGATGTCACTCAAACTCAACGACATAAGATAAACTCTGAGGACCATTTTCTCAAATCATGAAAAATGCCTCTCTTCAGTTTATGCGGGACACATTTATGTGTGAGTATTTCTTCGGGGCAATTTATTTGAGAACAAAAGAGGAGCTAGCCTTCACATGTGTTAGTGGAGCGTGTGACAACTACACTATGGTCTGCATTTGTTTTTCTTGGGCACTTCCATTCTCTCTCGCTGACCTTGGGGGAACAAGGACCGGCGGGCAATTATCTGGTGTCTGGAATAGTTAAGTCAGACATTTCGCTGCTCTACAAAGAACTGCAGACCCTCTAACTACTGAAGAAATTATGGGGAAAAGATAATGAAAGAAAATCTGTCAGATATGAAGAAGTCTCAGCTTTTTAGTGTCAGTGCTCAGCCAGGCATAAAATGCTCCATTTAGACCCCTTTCCAGAAACAAAGCTTTCTGGCGCAGGCTTGCAGTGATTGTCTTGAGAATGTAGGAAAAGATTTCCATTTCTTCCCACCCCCCTCCTCTCCCCTACACATCCAACCTTTTTTTCTCCCCCCCGCCCTCCCTCTGCCCCTCATATGAGACTGTAACGTTCAGCGGCTCAGCCTGGAGTTGAGAAGCAAACTTGGTGAAAAGCAGCAGGAGATGAATCTCTTTAAGTCCCCTTGAACAACATAAAACAGTCTGGGCTTCCATTATTCAGGGGTCTGTGCTGCTTGTTTACAGTGGAGTGGGCCCGCTGCACCTGCACTCCGGATGGCCTGACAGCTTGATGGGCCCTTTAATGGTGATTCACTGGCCAGATCTATGTGGATAAAAATGGAATTCTGGGAGAGCAATCTAATAAGAAAATAAAGCGCTGAATGGTTGCCATGGCTGTTGGATGGGCTTGTTGGGGCCTGTTCACCGGGCCATGCTGGCTGGAAATCAAATTCAAACTTTGATCTTGAGACTTTATTACATGCTATCACCTCTGCTATGGGTACCTTCAAATGGAGTGTCACGGGGTCAAGTAGATTGGTACTTCAGTTTTGGTTTTTAAAACTTGGGCTTTAACCTTGATACTCTGTAAACTGTAAAAAATCAGTTTCAGCACTGAAGATTATTTGGACGTCTGGCAGTTTGTCTCCACAGTGAACTGTATATTGTTCACAGAGTAAAATATCACACTGTTACAGAGCTATGCCAACAATATTTCTGAACCACATACACCACTCTGATGGATTATACGGTGTACAGTTAACGGGTCTATGCTGCACATATTGGAGCATATAAAGAAAACCTTTCATAGAGACCACGTTAGTAGGCACAAAGACAGATGGGCGCCCACAGCAAAAAATGCTTTCCATGTTTAATAAGTTTTATAAGTTTTGAGCCAATTAATTTATATTTTCTGTTGTTTGTGTCTAAATTATAAAATCATTTGCATCATTTGTATTTTGATGAATATTAAATTTAGAAAATTTAGATTTATTCTTAATTTGTGTAGTTTGCAGAGATGATTTTCAGATGAGTTTGTTGTTCTTAATATGTTAACATGACAAAAGTGACTTTAATATGTTCTTTTTTGATTTATGTTCAGAACTTATTTAAACACATCTACATGGTAAATATGGATGTAATGAAAATAGGATACAACTCCTTTTCACTGAAAAATGCCTAGGATGTTGTAATAAATGTCTGTTATTGTTGAGGAACTGATGAAGCCTAAAATTTATTTAGAAGCCTTGAACATCCAAGTGCAACTTTGTTTTTGTTGCTGTTGTGGTTGTTTGTTTGTTTGTTTGTTTTTGTTTTTTAATGAACCAGGCCAAAACTAAAAGATTCTCCTGCATTAAGTGATGCATGGCACTTCATACTGACTGCTACAATAGTTAAGCAAGGACAAATGAACGCAGGAGTCATGATCTAAAGAACTTTTAAAAAAATATAAAATAGATATAGTGTGGTAATAATATGCACAATATCCATTCTCAATCCCTTAAAAAAAAGGGGGGAAAAAAGAAAAATCCAATCTACTTTTTTTCTGATACTGTAAATAATGTTAATAATTGTTATTGTAGGAGATTGTGTCATAAAGATAAAAAAAAATCATTTTATAGATTTATTGAATATGTCTAAATATATAAAATAAAAATATTATTACTTTTTTTCCCATTCTACATTCATTTTCTAATAGGGCGGCATGTCATGACTGGTTTCCCCGAAATCTTTACACTCTCTAATTTCCTATACACACCAGTGAATCAGACAGTAAAAATCAAGCGTCAATCACATGTTGTTAGGACAATAGGTACCCAGTGCAAAGGGGTTTCAGCCTATATGATTAACCAGCCTTTGTTCTTCATTCTTTTAACTCACTGAATTAGCTGCCATGACCTCCAAAGGCATCCCAGCCTGCAATTCCCAGCCTCTCTTCCATGAGGTGTAACATATCCAGAGGCAGTCCAGTCTCTATGATGTTCAACAGCATGTAGCCATTAAAGGCAGTGCATGGAGTAGCACACACACCAATAAACACACACGTACACATGGATATTGCAGTCTGTGCTTGTGCACACACACAAACACAGATCCAGGGCTCTAACTTGCAGTCCGCATTGATCTCCCCTGTCATATATCATTAATGAGGGTATTAAATCCATGTTTAGGAAGCAGAAGGCTGGCTTTAAGTGGGGTTTGCTGGACCTGCTCATAACGCAAAAGACCCTCGCCAAAATCTCCCCCAAGGAAGGGCCACTCTCTGGCTCGCTTAATGGAGTGATGTCATTGTGGCTCATATCACTGCTAATGTCCAGGGACAGTGGGGGGAGAAAATTCAAGTGTGTGACCCATAAACTGACCCCAAACCAGTTTATTATTATGGACAGAAATCACCAAGAGCATAGCTAAATAATTCATGTAAAAACTTCCCCAAACCAAATTCTTGTGCCATTAAAATTTCCTTTCAGTCATAATTTGATTTAGTCATAAGAATATAAAAATATATTGCAGGCAGCATGTATCAAAAGGATTGTTCATCCTCAGACAAACCTCCTCATACTGTACACCAGCCGTATTGATCAGCCTAAAATTCTCCCCTATGCACCTCACCTCCGGGTTATCATCGCATCATTACCATCCGGAGTTTGGGGTGACTCTACAGTATGATATGGCAAATGGATTTGCTATTGATTTAGTCAGAGAGAGAATGGCAGATGGAGAGCAGGTCAAACGGGAACATCTGGAAGGAGGGCGTGTCTGGAGGACATGGGGTGTTAGCCAATACAGGATGATAGTGCAAGAAACACACAACATTCGGGCCTGACCGACATATTAATTTGCCAATATTATTAGTAGATATCAGCCTATTGTAGACATAACAGTATCAGCGAATATGCTCCCAGATATGCGCCAATATTTAAACTGTTTGCTTGGACTAGTGATTTAAAATTAAGTAATTGCATAGTCTGTCCAGCAGAGGGTGTCCATTATTTTGGAATAGAACAACTTTATTGTCCAGCCAACGCTGGAAAATTGTCTTTGGTCTCACCATAAAATACAGACACAAACATGTACACCAGGTTAAAAACAATAAATATCACATTGACACAAGATGCAAATATCTCAGCGTTAACAATGGTCAGTGCATTTATACCTATGTCATTTAGCCTACCCTCCCATGTTAATTTAATAACTAAAAAGTAAAATATTTACTGTTCAGTGCACTGATGTTTGGAATAAATTTTGTCAGGATGAAAGATATCTGCATCATAAGTAATTATTACACATTATTTTATTTATAATTAATTATCACATTCAGCCATTATTATATAATATCGGCCTATATGTCTGATATCTGAGTTTTCTTGCACTGTAAATATCAGTATCGGCACTGGCTTCAACCACATTGTTAAAATCTACTTATTAAGGCAGAAGCAGGAGACTCTGTGGCACAAATATTTTTAAGGAAAGGCATAACAAAGGTGGAATGTGTCTTTTCAAATCATTTTTCTCTCATTACACATGAGATCAGGACAAAACGTCCATTTTTATCTTGTCTTAAAGGCTGTAGCACTTTACACTACATTAGAAAATAGCAACTCTGCCCTGACTAATCCCATTATAAGAGGGAGTTTTGGCTTTGGAGTGTAGCTGAGGTGTTAATGTGATGAGCAGCGTGAGAGTTGAAAAAAAAAAAAATGGGGCAATCCTTCCTTTCGGGAAAGGGATATCCTGAGGCACGGCTATATAGACCTTAAGTGCTGACAAAGAAGATATTGTGTTTTTCCAGTAATCCTTTTAAACACTGCAGGGCAGAGGCATACAGTTCATTTCAGAGTAATACTGTTAAGTTTCATTGAAAAAAGACTCCTATTCCGATTTTATCATTCATTTAGTAGAAGCCAGATGGAATAAGGTGAATATGCACTCACTGCTTTTGTAAGGAAAATAATTTTGAGAAAGTAAAATAATGGCAGCAGTTACTTTAGCATCGGACCATGCACGCACGCTAAAAGGCCAATATTTTTCTTCCTTTCTTCCCACTGGCTTGGTTTGTTTTGTTCTGCTTGATTAACCAAGAATGCTGGAAACTGTATGTATTGTTTCCGCACCATGAGCAGTGTCTAAAATATTTGCTGTGCATTAAATTCTTTAGCAGACAATCAAAATCCTTTCAGCACTCCCTATTACTGCAAACAGGCTTAAGGGGAAATTATGTGCTGGGCATGCCGGTTTTGGAAAACATGTCAACAATTCATCGTCGGTGGAGTTTCTCACTGTCAGGTGGAGCTTACTAGGGGCTACGATTAGCGCGGATTTGTGTGATGCACCATAACCTTGACACTGAACTGTGAAACAGCTTCATGCAACATTCCAAAGCACCTGTCAATCAACTCACACCTACAAGGATAAATACCCATCTGCTGTGGCTGAGCTTTGAAGGAAGTGGTACGGTGAGTTTCTGCAGTGTGGTTGTTTTAGTTACATCAGGAATATGTTTTGAAAGATATTATCCGCTGTGCTTTCTGTTCTTGCATCACAGCTGACACTGTGGCGTGCAAAAGTCAACATTACTGACAAACTGACCCACACAGTTGTCTGCAAGGGATTGAGTTTGGGGATTGTGGCCAACTTTGACGGATACGGGGAGAAATAAAATATTAAATATCTAATTCTGTCTGCCCTGAGGGCTTCACTTTCTCAGTGTGGACCTTGAGAAGCTACAGCCAGCTGCATCGGATGTTGGCAGGGCTGTCTCCTCGTCACCAGACTTTCTGCCGAGACAGACTGTCTTTTCGTTCCCGCCGGCGCAGGTGGATCCTCACCCGAGCACGTTCTGATGTTCAAGCTTTGTTTGCTATGAGAGCGTCATTAACAGTAGAGGTTATGTGAAATGTGAGGGGGGGAGGAAACACATTTTTCAATTCATTAATTCTCGGGAAGCATCTCTCACAAATGTCTCCGTTATTAGCTGACCTGTGGGAAGGAGTTGAATGAGTTTCAGCCAGCGTTCAAGGTAGGATAGCAGTGTTTAGGAAGGGCGTGGGGTCAGAGAGCATTCGTTTTCGAAAACTGGCTTTAATCACTCCTGTGCCGCTTTTGCTTTGGTTGAATTGTGGTTTGTCTGTGTGTGTGTGTGTGTGTGTGTTTGTGTTTGTGTGTGTGTACGTGTTTGTGTGTGTGTCCGTATGAGTGTTCAGACCAATAAAAAGACCACATTTTCCAGCACATACATAGGATGCAAAGTCAGACAAACGACAGTAGCCAAAAGGAAAACAAAAAGAACATAAACCAGTTAACAGTTAGATGTCTGCTTGAAATTTATTGCAGGTTGTTTTAACGGGACCTTTTCCCTGCCAACGACTGCACTTACTGTGTGCAGTATCTCATGGCTGGGAAATACAGGAAGTCTGGCTGCTTTGCCAGGGGAAACCGGAGGTGTCATAGAGGGGACCCCACTGAGAGGAAAGATGGGCCGAGGTGTGGTGGAGGAGTCAGAGCACCTCACAGGGGACCAAAAAGGATTTCACACCAGTTGTGGCCGATTGTTTGGGCTTATCCCAGACTTTATCCCTAGTTATTAACAACTCCACCTTGCCGGGAGAAGCATGAAAGTAACAGAGCAACAGATCCACACTCTGCACTTAATGTTAAGCTTATACTCAAATGAAAGTTATAATTGTACTGAAAGCTTTTGTATGTTTCTGTTTATATGCAGCTAACACTCACAGGATTAAAAGCCAGCCTCGCCTCCTGCCATTCCTCCTGGATTAAGGCTTTTGGCAGGGCGGTAAAACTGTCAGTCAAGGACATGTCTGGACTCATCATCCACTAATCATGAGAGTTTATAAAAGTCCCTCACCTCTGACAGGTCAGGATGACTGATACCTCACAGCAGCAGGCCCCACTGCCTCAACATGCACTTTAGATCTCATCAGAAGCTTCCAAATCAAAACAGGATGAAATGGCCACACTGCTATCATCGGGTGTTTGGGAATAATTCCCCCATGGGCAGATTAAAGGGTATTTTTTCTGCTTCGTGCCTTGATGGAATTCACTATGTAGAGTTCGACAAAGGCTGGCATTCTCTTTGACGTCTCTTCATTTGGCGCTCTGTGCCATCGGGGCTCTGGAGGGCGGGAGATGAGTGGCATGGTGAGGTACACATTTGCCTGCTGGTGTGACGTAAGGGCAGTGTTTATGCGACATCATAAATATGCATGTTGCTTTGCGCCATACAGGGGCATTTATGACAGTGGAGTGACAGTATTTGCACTTTTAGAGGTCATTTACCTGTCATCCACTGTGACAGCAGGGATGAACAAGGCAGAGGACAACAGCACATCCTGTCTACTGGACAGGATGATTTTCAAGGCTTTGAGTGGCAGAAGGGATTTGATAAAGTTAACCTGGGAACTACTAATCATTTTATATATATTTGTTTCAATTTTTAGATTTTTTTTAGAACAGTAATAATTACAAATAATAAGAAAATGCTCAAGTTAATATAATAATGCACACAAGCCCAGAACAATCACCGAACTGTAACTCTTTTACACCATGAACAAAAATTTAAGTCCTCTAGAAAATATTAGCGTCAGAAGATATAAAACAACTGCAACATAAAAAGAGAAACATGTGACCAACCACCAGGTTACTGTACATAGGCTGTTTGAGATTAATATACTGACCCGTAGCACAAAAACTGCACCTCTGTTTCACATTATGTTCCTTATTTTAGACAGTATGGTGCTACTTTGGAGGACATACAAGCCCTCGCCTCAAAATATTTCCCAGACCTTAAAGTCCAGCTACAGCATGTGGTATCACTGATGGGAGAGCAGCGAGGCTGATATCATCAAGCCTTGTTACCTGAAGCTTGTCCCACGGACGTATGAAACCACTATAAATATGTCTGGACTATGATGTTGTACCTGTTCATCTACTTTGAATCGTAGCCCAGCATTATTTAAATTTAGTAACTTCTGAATACATCAAGCCTTGGCAGGTATAGAGAAAAGAGGTTTGAATGCTGCAGAATTAGGATAGAAATCCTCAGTATTGGATTAAAAAAACTACCGAACTACATTACCTGAGATTCTGTGTGGACATTTTGCATTTTATAAAATAAACCAACAAAAGACTGAAGACAAAATCAGTAATTAAATGTTACTTTTAGATAAAAAATTGAATAGAGAACATCAAATATGAAAGAGGATGTCATCTTAAATGTAAGCTGAGGCAGAGATGGATGAGTCTTTTCCTTGGTCCACATGAGGTCTGTCTGAGGATGACTGATCAGCCGGGATGAGTCCTGGACATCAATGAGCTCTGGCTGCACCCCTCTGCTTCAACTCCCCGTCCCGCCTCAGACAGATCATGTGATGTGCAGAGCTATGACCAAACGAACACAGGTGCTCTGATTCGTCCTGCGTGTTCCAGCACAAATCCAGGAATCCAGGGAGCTGTGTTACCCCACCCCAAAAACCATCTGCCCCGGGGAGACACTGATCCTATGGATCTAATGTCAACACCGAGGGGATGTTTGGGAGCAATGGTGGAATCTTAAGTATTGAGTCAGAGGTATGGGCTTGTTTTAAAAAGGCAGCACTGGCCTGGGATGGGTTTTCTTTGCAATTACCTAAAAGGTACTTTACCTATTTTTTCATGTAGTCAACAAAAAAGCTTTTCTCAAAATGAATTTTATACATTTTATAAATTAATAATAAATCTATCACTCCATTTTATTAATGGATTAAAAAGTGTATGAAGTTACAGTGCTGCATGGTAAATAATGGAGGGTCATGCAGGAAAACAGCATAAAGATATACAGAGACTACATATCACATGTGTCAGTAAGTTGAGAAAATGATGAAGCCCACCAAAAGCAAACCCTGCTGTGCTGAGACTCACAATAGCTCACTGTTTCCCCTCCTCGGATACAAGTCTCAACAGTCTCCCCTCACTGGGTCAAAGTGATACATGGCACAAGCCCAAACACAGGCCTACAGTAAATAGAGAGTGCTTCAGAGTGCTCAGAGCCCTGCTGCGGAGGGACAGTGTTTGGATAGGCCCTCCCTGTCTCATCCACATGGGCTGAAATGCTGAATTAATGAGCTCATGTGCGGCATGTTAGATTTATCTCACAGTGCTGCTCCGTCTCCCCGGCCCGGTGCTCTCCATCATGCCGTGGGACTCTCACCACAACATACAGACACTCGCTGATAACTTTGAAGTTTATATGCAAAAGCAAACAGCTGCTGGGGCACTTGAACCTAGCTCTGTGACAGGCGGAAACATTTTTATGATGTTGTCTTTTTTGTCGTTTTTTTTCCTTGTTTACTGAGCTGGGAGGTAGGAAGTCATAGCCTCAGGCTTTTGCTTGGAGTTAGTCCATTGTCAGTGTGTTATGAGCTAAAAGGATTAGCTGTGTGTGTCTGTACGTTCATTGGAGTATTTGCGCAACCGTATGTTGGGGGTAAATTGTTTTGGAATAAATTCAAGTGGTGACAATGCCTGTGGGAGAATGAAGTAATACCTGTGTACAGCATGTATATTTACTGTAAGGAAAATGGGCAGGGAGGAGGTGGATGCCGAAAAATAATTTTCCCATTCCTCTCATTGCCTGGGGCTGGGGCTGAGCTGTCCCTGGCAGGGGCCCCAGGCACTGAGAGGAGAGATACACTCCCTAAAATTATCGGCCTGGAGAATAAATACAAGTCTATCATCGCTCAGCTGAAAGACTCATTAGGGCAAGAGGGACAGAGGAAAGACGGAGGAGTCGGAGGATGGTGCAAGTTTGTTTGCGCATCGGAGAGTATGATCAAAAGCGAGGGGGAGGCAGGAAATGATGCAAGGCTGAGAGAAGACAAACTGCTGGTGATGCTTATTTTCACGGCACTCACCACTAAAAATGGACTGAGGTCTGAGGCCCTGAAAGGTTGGGGCTGATGCTTTGGAAGTGACCCTGCACTACAAATAGACCCTCTAAGCAGTCCAAACGTCATTGTTTGAGTTCCGTCTGGAATATAGATAGTTCCTATGGGGTCAGGATCCCAGGAGATGGATATTTCCCTCATGTCCATATCTACAGAGGAAAGGAAATATTAAACAACTCCACCACACATTGATATTTCTGCCCACCGGAGTTTAGAGTGTTTCCTGAGTGAAATCATGCTAACCCAGGAAAAACACTGAAGCCTAAGGACGCATGGCTATCTCTTTTGTCTTTAGTTAAAGAAAATAACAGACAGGAATAGAAAGTGATAAAGAAAGAGAGGGTAAGAAACAAAGAGAAAGAGTTAAACAAACAAAGAGAACACTTTCAAACTGGAAGGTTAGAGCAGACATCAAGTTGTCAGTGTCAGTCTATATGCGGAGTCTCCATAAACTGCTGGATGCAGACAGGCCCAGCATGAGGCCAAGGCCCCCAGTCTGCGGAGTGTTCCAGTATAGTGAACCCAGGGGAGTTCTGGGCCAGGTAAAGTACTATCCCAGCCACAACTCTGTCTCTTGCAACTAGAATCACAACCTGTCTAACGGAGGAGACAGAGCACTTCCACCACTGTCTCTCAGAGTCATTAACAACCTTCAATCACAAAGATTTATAACCTCATGATAAATGTCGGTGTGACTAAGTACAGTAAAGACACTTCCAAGGATAACAGTTTATTTTTGTTCCAGCGCTGGCTGGACTGAGCCATGCAGCAGCAGTGTGCAAAAAAATCCCACTGCTTTATAACATACAGGAGAAAGCCAGTTCATGTGCATCATTTTCCACTTCATACCAAATTCTTACTTCAAGGTTTAGTTCAACAAAATTTAGTCTAATTCATCAGATTTTGCAACATTCGTCTGGAATTTCTACCGCCAGCCCAGTAAAATAAAAACTTATGAGATTTATTTTATTCAGACATTTAAAAATTGTTTAAATCTTATTAAAGCCCCTGTGAGGAACTTTAATTATGTGTTGACTGTAGTTGTGCATGTGGACATGTGAACTGCTTACTGTCATAAAGATCTTGTCTCGCACAGAAAGATCTTGTTTTGAAAGAACTATCTAAGAACTACCTACAGAAAATATCCTCCTGCTTTCCACTAAAGATAGTAAAAGAGAGAACATCGATCATGCTCATAAACATGCACATAAACAACAAATCATCTCTTCCGGTCTGTGTGCCGTAAAGTGTTTCATAGCGTTTCCGCTGACTGAGTGGACTAGAGTGGGCAAAGGTATGTAAAAAAAAGGATAGTAATCTCCAGTCTCCTCAACGCTGGTCTCATTTGCCAGCAGACTGCTTCATAACCAGTCAGTTTTTAGCAGCAAACTATCTTTCAAGAAATATTTGCATTGCATAAAAATCACAAGAGGTTGATAATCAAAGTTTTACTCTAATTTGGGCACACAGGAATATTTGATTTAACCCATTCTTATGTGATTATATTGGCTGCACAGCTAAACTGAGATGTAGATTTGTTAAAAGTAATGGAATCAAACAGATACAGCATGCACACAAGCACAGACACACAGCACTTTGTGGTAAAGAACATAGCAGGTATTCTGGAGCAGTTCCAAGACTTAGTGCTGCTTAGATGGCTCCATGCCTTGAGGGCCTGCTAAACACTGCTCCCTCGGCTAAAGCCCCCGAGAGGAGGAATGAAGGAGAAATCAGTGACTGAGCTCAACCAGGCCTGCAGCACAGAGCTAATACTACAGCTACCCCTCACCTATCCATGAGGATCCCCTTACCTCCATGTGTGCAGTGCGTGTGTGTGTGCGAGTCTACATGTATGCTGTGTAGGGGATGAGGAGCATGTGTGCGCTCATGTGCTTGTGTACGCCAAGAAAGTCCTTGCCAAAAGCGCAGCTGCCTTCATTCTGACGCATTGGTTCTATTCCATCTGATCTATCTATCCAGAAAACGAACAACCCAATTTTCCCTCTTTTTTTTAACCCCGTGGTTTCTTTCCCTGACATCACCCCTCCTTCACCTTTCTCTCCCTCTTTCGATTCTCTTTATCTCATAATTTCTTCCAGTCCTGCTGTCTGACTCTTCCCTCCAGTCTCAAACCGTGCCAGGGACACAACCTGGAGCTGCAGCCCTCCTCTTGGAATGCCATTAATCCCGACATTCCCATCTCCGTCTAAAGTGAGATCATTAGACCGCTCACCGGCTGTGGAGTTAAGAGACATATTCTGATGAAAACATCCTGCTGCCTGCTCCTCCTTCCTCCTCCCCCTGCATGTTGCTGGTGTGAGCCAGAGGTTTAGAGTAGAGAAAGAGGCGGGAGAAAGATGGTTCAGCCTTTGTATTCTCCAAACATCTGCAGAAAAAGCTTCTCTTACTACAAATGAAAAACCCTGAAAGGATCAAACCCATCTCTTTTTTTGCACTTTGGAACTTTTCTAATAATTTTCTTTGTATAGTGTGCAACTCATTAACAAGTTAGCATTTGTTGAATGAAAAAAAGACAGTTCAGCAAAACACAAATGCCTCAGAATCCTTCTTGGTTTAGTAATTACTGTGTTTTGTGCATCACGTTTATCTACCATAAACTCTAGGGAACAAAATTTATATGGTTACCCAGTATAAGTCAACATTGTTTTTCTATCACTTACTCAAATGATAGAAAAAGAAACTTGATGGAATAGCCGTATCTCCATTTAAATGTATTGAAAGATTTAAGGAAGTTTTCAAAAAATCAGCAAAAGAAAATGCGCATTTTTAAGTGTTTCCGTCCAGCCAACTGTTATGCAAATATTAGGAGTTACTTCATCAAGATAATGAAGTAAATGGCACAAAAATTCCAATCAAGTAACATTACATCCCTGCAGAAGAAGAAGAAGACACAATGTGATGACATAAATAGAGCACAACTAAACAAAAGGAAGGAAACAAATATTAAAGGAAAGTGTAATAACTAAGAGCACAATGACATTGGAAAATCTGCAGAAGAATTTATTTTACAGCCATGTGCGCTTGAAAGAGTTCAGTTGAAAGCCTTTTTTTCATCTGTATATTTTGCTTGTCTTGCCAGTGATCCTCCAATGGAGTCAAATGCAGAAACATTAAAGCAACACGATGTAACTTTGACTGAGACCCACTGCTTCGAAAAACAAAACTTAACAATGCACATTCATACATCGCATTAAACAACAGTTTGAGTGAAACCGGGTCATATTTTATGGAGATGATGTCCTACGACTACTCTGCCTCAACTCTGAGGTTCCTGAAAGCAACATGTGGGCTTCCTGCAGACCGAAGCTGCAACTGCAGCACCGGGTCGTTGCTGGTGACAGCTCTGCAAAAATAAAAGGCTGCAGACAGACAGAGCAGTCGTCAAACATCAGAGGGAAAACCAGCAGGCATTTTCTCTGTAAAATATGGCCTGACTTGACTAAAATTGCAAGTTTCATTTTTCGAAGCAGTGG
>JAQFJA010000007.1:10623681-10635755 GCA_029874485.1 Naso brachycentron
TCATGCGGGGCCAGATAGAAAAAGAACAGAGACCTGCTGTCAGGCTGGCACACACACACACACACACACACACACACACACACACACACACACACGCTCACACACACACACAGAGGAGAGATGGGAAGAAACTAGCACTATCATTACTCAAGCCTACCCATCAGTCCCCCTGAGATGAGTGGGTGTGCTTACAAGATCGCCCCCTTTTCTCAGTTGTGAAGACCGCCACCCCTATTACCCAGATTTTTCTTTTTTCTCCCACAATGCCAGACCTGTTGGGCTCCTTTGTGCATCTCTGTGGGGAGGGCAAGTATAATCTCCGTTTCCATCCACTTCTCACTGCTATCATATAAATGTGTGACTTTTTTAGCCTCTCTGTCTCCCCCTCTGCACTATCTTTCCATCTCTATTTCTTTCACCCTCTCTTTGTCTCTCACTCCGTCTTCTTCTGCTCCCCTTTCATTGGCAACCCTTTTTTCCCTCCCTGCCTGGTAATCGAGTGAGAGATTCCGCGACTCTGTGACTCCCCCTTATTGTCAGATATCAAACAGGGCGGCTTTGTGGATTACCAGGGGAAGCTGATAATGACATGATAGAGGCGTGATATTTCAAACAAAATTGAGTGTCAATTGCCTGAATCGTCTAGGCAACACAAGTGTCTGCATTGCAGCAGCCAGGAAGGAAATAAGGCCAATCTATTTCCTTTGCTCCATATCAAACGTCTCTACTTCTCCCTCCTTTATAAGACTATAATGGGTTCAGCTCAAAGAGAAGAAGAGGGGGCCTGCCAAGAGGGGCTTCAACAGTTTGGTCCTTACGCAACGCACGCACATACATGCTTGGGTACACTTGTGAGCATGCATATGCTTTACACTCGCAGATGTGAACTTGCGCTCCTGAATCTCAAATGCATTTGCAGAAGTCGGAAAGCGGAGCCAATGGGAGGTTGTACAGGGAAGGTGCCCCCATTTCATCACCCCAGCCCCCAAACACATATACACATGCACATGCTCTCTCTACTCTTGCCACTTGCTTTTTTTTTTCATCCTCACACTGCTGCACTATGAACCATGAATTTAGGGCAGAGAAAATGTACAGCAGTTTGAGCAATTAAAAAAGTGACATCTAAACCTGAAGGAGAGACTGTCGAGATTCTCTAATGCCTGGGTTTAGGTGCCGTTGTAGACTACTGGAGTACAGGACTCTCTGTGTGTGTGTATGTGTGTGTGTGTTTGGAGAGGGATTCTCCCTCCCACTGGGATGTCATCATCCTCTCATCATTGTGTCTCTGGCGTGTGAGTGAGTGTTTCCACCAAGCACGTTTCCATGATGTGTCTGCATAAGTGTGTTTGCGTCTAGCACATATTAGTGACCACGAGAGTCATCGGTCAAATGTTGTCAGCTTGCCTCTGACTTCCCTGATGAATAATTAATTTGAGTTTCAATTGCACATAATCGCTTTGACATACATAAGTGAGGACAGAGGCGCACAAGCGCACATGTGCAGACACAGTCAGAGGCAGAGTTTAGGGCTAAAAAGCCCAGCAGCAGGCCTGTGATATAAATAGCGGTTGTTTGTGGAGGGGACTGCTGGCAGAAGCGGCTCTGACACTGTGGAGGGGACCGCAGGGACTCTTGATATGCCTGGTGGCCTGAAGCGAGCCCTCTGCCTCTCAGATCAGCTCTAACACTGACTGTGTGCAGCTTTGACTGGCCTTCCTCATATGTGACAGCCTGAGACAAAAACAACAATCTCTGTGTCTCACAAAAGCCACATTCACTTGAGCACAGACTGCAGAATATGATCCTTGAGTGAACTGTCATGAGTGATTCTCCCTGTCAAGGCTTAGAATCCTAAAATACAGATGACCCCATTCTTAAAAATGTAAGTACAGGTTAAAATATCTCTAAGAAGTTAATATCTGCTGTAATTTTTGAAAAAGTGTGACTTCTTCTTAAATGGGAGATATATCATTTATGAGACTTGCTATTTCTTCACCTCATGTCTGTGAGAAAGATGAAGAAAGTCTCCCATACAGTCTAACAAGAAGATGATAAAGCAGATATGTCTTGGGGGGGCTACAGGCAGGCGCCATCCACTTCCACTAGGGAAAACACATTCCTCCTTGCTGCACATGCTCACAGAGACTCCCAATTGAAACATCATCGTAGGTAATGGGAGGAATAAATATTCATAAGGCTGGGAAGAGAAAAACCCTAGATTAGGGTAATATACTCCTCATTGTTCTCCCCCTTTCCCTCTCCAGCTCTCCCTCTGTTTCCCTGCATCTTGTTATGCATGTAATAGTGTTGGCTAATAGTGGCTAATTCCTACAGCTACCTCTGATAACTTCATCAAAGTGCGCACGTGTGCTAGTGTGCGCACAAAAGCGGCGTGGAAGCGAGCTTGCGCCGTTTATTCCTCACCTCTCCCAAATTGCAAATTAATGGGTTCGATATCTCCAAGATTTTTGGGCTGCGTTCCAATTAAGATTGGATTGTTTTCGTGAAAAAGGGCCCCATGACTCCCTCCCGTCTCTCCCTCCCATTTTCTGCTTGGCACCGACTCCACTGATATCTCATCCATAACAGGCCTGAACTGGGGAAGAGCATGGCTTAAACAAACAAAAGGCTGTATTGATTTATAGGGTCTTCCATGATGTGCTTATTGGCCTGCACCTCAAAGGGGAGCAGAGGGCATGGGGCCATGAATCACAGCTTTAGAAAATACACACAACAACAGGTAAGAATAAAACACTGCAGCATTGTTGGGGATGTGATTCTCTCCCTTTCATATCCAAAAGCACTCATTTATATTGTGTCTTACAGGAAGGGGAGGAGGTCGACGGAGGCTTTTTTGACCGTGACACCACACAAACAAAGAAAAAACAGAGCATGGTTATTTATATGCTGTTACTGTATATCCAAACACAGGGATAAAGGGAATGTAAAGTGTGTAATAGGGAGGGAAAGAGAAACAGAGAGAGGGAGAAAGAGCGAGAGAACGAGCATGCCTGGACAGAGAGAAAATACCTTGTAGAGGTTCACAGAGTTTAAAGAGCTCAGCCAAAGAAGGAGCTCCTGTCCTTACACACACACACACACACACACACACACACACACACACCCTCAAGGCCATTCTGTTACACCTGGTCACCTTTATCCTTTTAAGCCCCCTCCTTCCATACACATACACCATCCACCTAAACCCATACACAACATTCAGCCACCCGAAACACATCACCACCAAAATTCGCGCAGCAGCACCCTGTGGCTAACGTGTGGCTCCTCTGGCTATCTCCCTCAGCAGATAAAACTAATTATTCCAAATCTACTCTGTCAGGTTGTCTGATCCTCTGGGGCCTCAGTTTAAATCTCTCTCTCTCTCTCGCTCTGTCTCACCACCTCTCTCAGTCTTAAGCCACAAAAAGACCAAGAATCTCTGCCAACTGACCTCCAGAGTAAAAACATAAACAGAGCGACTCGCTATAAAGCCACATATAGCAGCTGAAGCACATGGCTCCCTTTGAGAAAGCGGACCATTCCAAACAACTACCAGAATGACCACAAGTCAGATTTTTTTGCTTTAAATGCATGCTATAACACTAATCAAAGCCACAAGAAGGAGCAGTGAAAAACACTGGTACTCTAAACAACTTTGAAAAATCACAAAAAATGCATGACATCATCTTGCACACAATCCAAAGGACTTGTGCACCTATTCAGACGCCTAGTCCCTCTGTTGGCACTTGCCGTTGGCACCCATGTCGGGCTTTAGAGCTAAATAACAGGCCAACATCCCCGAGCCTTCCAGCTGCACGCCCTGAAAGCCCATGGAGAAACCATTCCTCCCAATGAGCTCTAAAGGCAAATGGAAGCTCATAAACAGAGACTTGACTGTATAGACTTTGCATTTTATCTTTCAGCAGTTTCCCCTTTTATGAGCCCGGGACCCTTATAACAGGGGGAGGGCAGGGAGGGATGAGCACGATGGGAGGATGGCACAGAGAGAGCGAAGATGACAGTGAGGATGTTAAGGAAGGAGACGACGGCAGAAAGAGCAGAAGAATAAGAATGAGGTACAGGAGAGCCGGGGTCACAAATCTTGCTGCTATTCTAGTACGTGACATCTCCGCTCGTTTGCGGCTGCTCATTAACAAACAATACTGCTGTGAAATTGGTTTAATGACAAAGTAATAAAATTGCTATTCTGCTCACAGATGGCCTCAGGCACAGGGAGATTCTGGCAGGCTTACTGTGGCTGCCCGTGTGCATTAAGCTGCTTGTTCATGAAAACAGCATCCTACACTTTCTTTCTCACTATCACCAACCTTTTTTTTCTTCTTGTTAAGTTCTTTCTCCTCCCGCAAATGAAATAAATTAACCTACTTTCCTCCCTTGTATTCTCCTTGAATTCTGACTCTCCCACACTCTCACCCTCTTGCTCTCCCTCTCTCCTCTCTCTCTGGTGTATTGTCTATCTCGTTCTCTCTCCAGTTCTCACCCCTAGTACAGAAATTACCATCTTAAAATAAAAAAAAAGGAGGCTCGCCCACGCAAACGCAGCTCGACTTCATTTCAAACGCAGAGCCCTTGTTATTAAACGACCCACCAATAAAACCAAGCCGTTGAGGAATAAAAGAGCCAAAAGGAGCAGAGAAGTACAAAGACCTCCCTCCTCCCATCTCTCTCCATCTCTCTCTAATGCTTTCTCTGTAATGCCTCTTTCAGCTCTTTGCCTCTCTATCTTGCCTCGTCTGGCTTCGTTCTCCTTGCATGCCGTCTTTGCTGGGAGAATTCCACAGCCTTGGAGAGTCTTGAGCTTGTAATGGGAAAACAAGTAAAAAAGCATTCATTTTTTTGTGCATGATCGCCCGTCACTGCCAATCTTATTAAAGCACCACCTGTTTTTCATAATTCTAGACCCACACAGCGGAGGGCACTGGGTTGCTACGCGGCCACGGTGGGTGTCCATGCCATGCTATGACCCAATGTGCCCCCAGTGCCCGATAAATTTGGAGTGGGCCCTGTTGGTCACACCGGGCGCTTCAGCAGTGGCATGTGCTCATGTGCTCACACGCAGAACATAAACACAGTCGTGCGCATTAGCATCAGCTATTTAAGACTCCCATGGCTTATCCCTGTGAGTACTTGCCCTGCGAACAGATATTTGGATCTGTAACAACTGTGGAACAAAATGAAAAACAAAATAAAACCCACTACAACAGGGAGCCGGCTGTATTTGACTCTGCCAATAATGAAAATATGCTTTTTCCAAATGTCTCTCTCCCTCCAAACAGATAAAATGGGATTATTATTACAGCATCAAGAAAGCAGCCAGATCAAATGAACTTAGTGGGTAGGGGGTGTTGGTAGGGGGGCTGGCACTTGGGATCTGACAACAGAGTCAATTCTGCTAATTAACTGCCAATTAGCGGTCCCTAAATGAGAGGGATCATGATGCCTGTGTTGGCAGCGCCCTGATAGTCTCTCTCTCTCTCTCTCTCTCTCTCTCTCTCTCTCTCTCTATCTCTCTCAGTCAGACTCCTATAGACACTTGTGCTCACACACTCACATACACATGAAGGAGATACACAAACAAACGCACACACACGCACAGCCGCAACCTCTCCACACTCCAGCTGTATATTTAGAAAGCCAGGGGCATAAGATGGCCACTGCCGAGAGTCCCTGGTTGCAGCCAAAAAAAGGCCTGACATTTCCATCTGGGTCAAAGTTAGACAGATAACCAGCAACTTCAGTCAACTAGCCCACCAATGATGCAGAAATGAAGGGAAAGAAAAGTAAGGAATGGGCAATGATAAAGAGACAAGAAAGAAGAGGGGAAAAGGACCTCAACAGCCTCTCTGTAAGATTCACAAGACTTAAACACTTGTAAAGAATGTGGAAAAAACAGAGGCGGCTGGGCAAGTTTCATAGCTTTATGTTACATTTGGAAAATATTAGTTATTATTTTGCATTTCATAATGGGTATACCCGCCAAACCAGAGGATCATAAAAAAATCATAAAAAATCATAAAAGCCAGTGTTCCTATGTGTCTCATTGGACTGAGGGAAAGGAGTGGAAAATGCTTTGCTAAGTGGAGGAACAAATTTGGCTTTGGTTTTGCTCTTTCTTGTTCTCAGATCCTACAAATAAATGTGCTTGACCTTAAACGCAACGTTTTGTATGTGAACCTGCAGTACAGCTTCTGTGCATCGGGTGAGTGAAACTCTGAGAGGCGTAGTGGGAGCCATGGAGGGGAGAGGGAGAGAGGAGAAGCGAAGATCTGAGTGGGAATGGGGAGCACGCTGTGAAGAGAGCTGCAGAGGAGTCGGTTTAAAGCAGGTAAACTTGGTTTATATGCATGCTGAACTACAGCAGGACGTAATCTGGGATTCTGCGTAGATAGGCCAAAGTTGTAAAATCCTGTGAGTGTAATAACTTTTAAAAAGTATGTCTTTTTTAACCGTAGATTCTTTCTGCCTCTACGTTTAGCTCTTACGCACACCTGTCTTATAGCCATTTACATATCCTTTTCCTTGCATATATTGCAATTTTGGTGTTCTAATCTAATGAGCCTGATAAGTCTAATCTATTTCTTAACGTAAATTTACAGTAAATATACACTGAGTTGCATGATGATTGTTGCTAAAGGTGGAGTTTGTCCTCCTGCATCGATGGATCTTCAAGAAAAAAGAGAGAGAGAGAGAGAAAAAAAAAAAACAATCAGTGCACCGTGGCCTGCCCTCAATGGCCGAAGAGATTGAGCCTATTTCATCTCCTCAGTGGGCACAGGCCGCTTGGCGCCGTCGTCTGGCGGATATCCTTCTCTTATCATGTGACCTGTGCTCCGACAGGGGGCAAAGGTTGGCTGCGATCCGCCCCTGTGTCTTAATAACTCACTCATTGTATTCCTTTCTGCCGCTAATTAGAGCCTCTCCCCTGTGAGTGAGTGCGAGTGTGCGTGTGTGTGTCTGTGTGTATGTCTCTATGCATGTATTCCCCCCCAGGCTGTAGAGAGGAGGCAGAGATGTAAAAATAGTGTGGCTTGGTGCCCTCTTTATTGTTATTAGCGCTCCAGTGGCACAGCAGTCAGTCATCATAGATGCCAAGAACTGACATATTCACTCTCTCTCTGTCTCTCTCTCTCTCTGCCATGGAAATGACCAACTGGCTGCCTGTGAGAAGAGGGAATAATGAGGGGACGATTTCCTTCCTTTTTTTAGATGCTGTTTCTCTCAGTCATCTGTCATCGGCGTCATCTCTCAGGCCCCTGTAATAATCCAGCGTGTTATGTGTGTCGTGTGAATGTGTGTGTGTGTGCATTGGCGCAGTGGTAAATAACGGCAGGATAGTTGGTGTGTGTTTATGGCAGTGAGTGAGAGGCACATCGTGCTGGGTCTGACGCTGAGACATGAAAGGATTCGGTCAGGCCCCATTTAGCCCAGACTGATAGCAGGACACCAGGAGCTGCTGAGGCAGGCAAATATACCGCTAGATACTGTAAACTGTAAACGCTTCTGCAGCGAGCAGACGCCTGAGTCTGCCGTTTCACCTACTTCGCTATCCCAGAATGCCATGTGTGACACGGCCCTCACCTCTTCCCACAATCTTAAACAAATGCAATTACATGTTAGACCCCGCCCCAAATCTGTTAGCATGACGCCAGTTGTCTCAAATGTAAGCAGAGCAAACACAAAACCTAATGGTCAACTAAAGGTGTCCCGACACACTGTACACACATACCATCTCTGTACATACTGAGAGGACATGCTTGACCATTAGTATTAATGTGCATATATACACACATTTATGCACACAGAGGATACTTTCAGCTGGATAATCAAGCCCTCCTTCTCATCCGCTCAACAGCAGCCCAGTGAGATTGTGGACTTTAACCTTTTGCTTTGTTCCTTATTAACATCAGACAGCTAATGGGGTGTGGGCTACAAACAGGTGAGGCTGTCTGCTAATGATATGGACTAGATATAGAACCAGGTGGAGTGTCTCCTGAGGTACAGAGACAAAAGGTTTCAGACAAGTTGGAGGTCGTCTATTTTGGAGTGAGTTTTCTGTTTACAGGTGAGCTGCAGGTAAATGCAAAGGGAGGTGTCAGCATGGAGGATATGGTTTGGGGAGGTTTGATGGAGCAAGTTGGGAGTGAGCGAGATGCACTGTCTATTGACTATCACACAGAGCGCCCTTGTGCCCTCGCTGGGCCGCGATTGTGCCGGCGGACAAAGCCCTGATTCAGCACATCCTTTCCCCGAGGGAGAGCTCTGGAAACCGAAGACGGCGGCCGTCCCCTCCCTTTCCCCTCCCTCTCATCCTCTGCTCCTGTCCCTCGCTCCCTCTGTCTCTATCTCCCTCTCCCTCTCTTTGGCCATAACATGGCAGCGGCGATGCATCAAAGGGAACGACAGAACAATGCAAGGGGCCAGCCAGGAATTTGAAGAGCCTTTTTTTTTTTTTTTTTTTAAAAAACAGGAATTTCATACAGCAGAGTTCTGTCATATCCTGGGTGGACCATCTCAGCAGTCACTGGAACCAGAAACAAAGAGCAAAAAAGCGACGCCACAGCCCCAAAAAAAGGCAATATTTAACTGTAACTCACTGTCCTGCCTGGTTAAGCACTACGAGGAGAAGAGAAAACTTGAGCATCCTCTCTCTTTCTCATCTTTCCCTCATTTGTTTCTGCAAGGCGAGTTCACAACACCAAGAATGTACCAGAGATAGTGCGGCAGAGTCTAAGCCGCTCTAATGACTTTATTTGTGAAAATCGATTCCTGGTGTGTTTGTGTTAAGACGGCTGGTGAAACATTAATACACAGCTCTGTGATCACCTGCGTGCATGTGCATGTATGCATGTGTGCAGAAATAAGGTTCACGGGGATGTTACCCAGCACGAGACTCTTTCAGACCTCTTTATAAATGGATCTGAGGCATTTCAGCGCCAGGCTTGGATTTCATGGCCTCTGAGAAGGCAGGAACTCTTCCTATATCTATCTCTGTCTCTGTCTATTTCGCTTCCTCCCTCTCTCCTCGCAGGTTTGCAGACTATTTCTGCATTAATCACCATGACACAGGCAAGGCAACTCAATTTTCTGCTCCTGTAGGTAAGGTGCGTGGCGTCCCGAAACGGTGGCACGAGGCATGAAACAGGCAAGCGGGGGCTAATCTTTGGTTACTGGTGTAATTGAAATGCTATCCACACTGTAGGGTGCATTAAAGTCTGATAACAGCGGTTCCTGTGGCCAATTTAAGTAGCTTGACTTCCTTTGGCTAGAAGAGAATAAAGAAAAGGGTGAGAAAGAGAGAGAGAGAGAGAGACAGAAAGAGAGAGAGCATGTCAGAGCGGAGGGGGGAGGACTAGGGAGGGGGCTGATAGATAAGGCCGACAAACCAGGCTAATTCTCCAGGCATGTTTCTCATTGTGATCCAGAAAAAATGAGAAAAAAAATGTATCACAGAACCAAAAAATCAATTGACCCTCGGGTGGCTTGTCAGGCTGCGAGTCTGATAAACCTAAAAGCTTCGTTAATGTCGGCCTGCCTGTACCCAACAGATAGAGCACTTTGTAAATGAACCCGCTTTGATAAATATATTAAGGAAAGCTGTGAATAAAAGGCACAGACTTGTCATTTGTAAATAGAACCCCCGCTACATGGAATTAGAATGATAAAATGGGGTTCCATATAATTAAGTTTGTGTAAGACCTGAAATCCGTGCAAATACCTTGCCGGAAATTTGAAAGGAAGCTGTCAGTTCAATTAATCTGAACATCACCCTGAGAATGTACTGAACAAAATTAAGCTGCAGATAAAACCTGGGCTAGTATTTTGATAAGTAATTCCTGTATCATTTCTTTGCTTCTGTGATCATTTTATTTAATCCACCACCCCCAGTTATGTGCTAAGCCATCTACAAAGGCCCTGCTGGCCAGGCCACCAAAACCTTAATCCACCATATAGCTCGTGTGAAACGGGAAGGGGGTGGAAGGCAGTTTTTGCCTTTTGTGGGGGCACCAGTGCCGGTGATAGGTATGGTTTTGGATGAAGGGGTGGGGTGGGTGTGGGGGCTGTAGGGGTAGCTTATGATCTCTGCCTTTCTCCCTTAAATATATCCCACTGAATACACGTGCATTAAACCACAAAGACCACTGACTTAGCCGCAGAACACTTCGCCGATAACACCGGAACATCCTGGTAGCTTACATATAATAATGCTACAAAGGTTGTCAGTGTGCATGTCTGCGTGTGCAGCCTGTGTGTGTCTATATGTGACGGGGAGGGCTGCACATAAACGGTTTTCACACTTGGTAGGGAGAGGGAGGTGAAGGCTTTTGAGAATAAAAGGCAGAGCGATGCTGGTGGTGGAGATAGTGCGAGCGGAAATCTTGACTCACCAGTTGTTTACTTGTAAGATGGTGAGGCCTGTGTCTTGGGCTAGCTGCTTCTTCTGCTCTTCAGAAGGGTACGGGTGCTGCGGGAGGAAACAGAGAGAAAACGCACACACATGAGCCACTTTGACATACAGATTAACATAAATATTCACGCATGTAAGCACTCATAAAGAGAGGCGCTGCAAGGGAACACATGCTCCGAGTCAAGTTCCTGGCTGTTGCTTATTACTGTATATATTCAATATGTTCCCGTGTTTGTTGCGTTGTGTAACCCAAGACTGCACCTTCTCGTGACCTCCACCCAACCCCGCCCCTCCCTTGCACAGTATAGACATTCAGAGCATACACATGTCCACCCACACATCAACAGACATACACACAGCTCAGCGCTAAACCTGTCAGAGCTGGCCGAACAAGTTTGTCAACCGCGATAACCCCCTTACCGATCCCCACCCCACCCACACACACACACACACACACACACAACCAAAATACAGTGTGTGCACCACACACAGAGAAAGAATACACTCAGGAACACACTCACACACACTCTGGCAAACAAGACTTTCAAGCAGGCCTGACGCAGATACCGAGGTGTCGGAGAATCCTTTTATAATATCAAGCAACAGAATGAGTGGGTGCAGATTTGCAGTGAATACATTTATCTTTCCTTGAATGTCTGACATGTATCCTGGTGGTGGCTCTTTCATAGAGAGCAGCTGAATGCTTAAAGGACTGAATGCTGTGAAATCTCCTCCACAGCCTGGCCAAGAATTTTACCTGAAAATGTAATTCTGTGACCGGGGCTGCAATGATACCATTTGTGTCAGGTCCAATCTAGAGAGCACGGGTTGATATAAATGGCAGACCTTGGGCTGCCTTGCTCCCCCTAGGCCTGCTATGAAGCATGACAAAACAACAGTGATCGCTGGTGACAGATGTCTTTAAGGGCCAGATTAGGAGTCAGGGGCACGCAAATGAAACAAATGAGACACTATGTGTTTCGTTCAGCCATTGCAGAAGGAGAGCATGCGTGCACTCAGTTTCACATTCATGTGCACACAAGACACAAACAAATATTCATAGAAATGGCACCTGCAAATCACAACACAAAAAGCATCCATTTGAAAAGTGACACTTAAATCCTCCTCTATTTGCAGCTGGTTTCAAGCTCCTTTAACACGCCTTCTTCCCCATCAAGGAAAAACACCTTTAGCCTTACGACTTCTGCCCTCATTTCAGCTCCGTTCCTCTTCCGCACTCATTGAGAAAGCAAATTTCAAGAAGCCGGTAACGTCTTCCTGGCTTGCGTTAATTGAATTCAGTTTTAACAAGAAATGATAACAGTTGCACAAGAACTATTTTCTCATTTGCCGCTGAAATAATTGATATAAGTGAGGTTTCATATCAGCAGAGAGGAGGACTTCTCCTTTCTGGTAGTACTGCCTGTCTAAATGCAGTCTATTTTAATTAAAGGAGAGATGAAAAAATGGTTTGAGGAATGTGCTCAATTAATAACAAACAAGGCTGAGATTGGACAAATAATGAGTCTCGGCTGCAGGGAGGGATTAATCTGATTTGTACTTGTGTACGCAGTTCCTTTTAATATGCTAAAATCATTAACAAAGGAAAGATGATAATGCTTGCACAGAAATACATTTTTTGATT
>JAQFJA010000007.1:10640816-10655855 GCA_029874485.1 Naso brachycentron
CCCTCTCTCTCTTTCGCTTCCGTCGATCTCTCCTTCTACCCGCCATACTCCACAGGCCCCAGCAGCTATCCCTTTTCTCGCTACACGCTAACCCGTCTGGCCTCGTCTCGTATCCTCTCCACTCCACCTCTTCTCTTCTACTCTCCCTCTCATCTCATCTCGTCCCCCTCTTTCAAAGTTTCCGCTCAAGCTTTAAGCCAGGTCCTAGAGGGCAGGAATTTGGCCTGGTTTTTCAGACCAGTCTGTTGGCTTTGTTGTGGTAACTGCCTGCTCAGGGGCACCCAGCTCTGTTCTGCTCTACTCTCCAGCTCGCCTGATGTCAACACACAGCCACGCTCACTACTCGCTCTCAAGAAATCTTTAAAACATCTTGTTGCAATGACTGCAGCTGAGCCAAAGATGGTCCTCCTACAAAGGGTTTTGTTCCTGTTAAATTAAAAAAAAAAAGCTAAATTTTTAAGTCCTTTTTTCTTTATAAGTCTCTAAAAGTGAATCTCTTGCTTTTTTATCCTCCATTATGCTGCTGTTAGGAATGTTAGATAACCACCATCGTGCCTTTGCGAGGGACTTTCAGGGCCTATAAGCAGCTCATTAGAATTTCTGTCGGGCCTGTCAAAGCAGAGGACCCGCACACTTTTCCTGCGATGGACAGCCTAATATCCACACCACTTGTCACTGTTGCCAGTCATAAAGTCACTGGGAGCACATGCTACAGCTAAAGTGTACAGAATGAGCTAAGCCTCTGAACAAACATCGGCACTGGTTTAATGACGTATGTACACATTGTAAAAACGCAATGATTTTCTAAACAGACTAACTGAAAGTCTTGTCCCAGGAAAACCTTCAGCATGTGTTTTGAGGGTGGAACACCAAGGTTTTCATTGATTTATTTTACCAAAAACCATGAAGTTAAACGTTTTAGTTTTTATTATTCAACAAAGAAAAAACACTTTTGTTTTCATGATTTAAAAATTCACTGGTGAAAAGAAAAATGACCATGACTACCTCCTGAAAAACTTTTCTCTGTTGTTCTCATAAATATTTCAATAATTATAATTTTTCTGCATCAGATAGGTCAGGTTAAAAAACACTATTCACTACTGTGCTGAAGCTTACAGGCCACTTTAAAGCGATGTTGGACAGGCACAGGGGGGCAATGATGGGACAGTAAAGCACTTACAGCCTAGAGTCTCTTGGTTAAGTCTGTTGGGAAAAGGACTTAATATTAACATACAGGGTCTCTTTAAGTTTATCCTCTTTCACTATTGTGTTCTTTCTGACTTTGTTTAACTTCCTAAGTCTAAGTAAAGTGGGGCTGATCTCCAATTGAAATAGAAACAGATTAATTTGTGGAGAGATGGACAGACAGAGAGAGAGAAAAGCGGGTGTGTTCGCTCTTCAAATAGACGCTTCTGAGAGTTTCCACTTGACGGTTCTCCCTTTCATTGTGCATTAACTTAATGAGCGTACGTATTCAAATACACAGCCAGGACCTCTTAGCTCTCTCCCTCTCTTTTCCTAGCCTCTCTCTCTGTCTCTTTAAGAACCCCACATTCTCGAGAGAAAGGCTAGCACATTCTAATAGCGAGCCTCAGGACACAACAACAAGAGCACAAGCACTTACAGAGGACAAACAAGAATCCCCCGAGGCCAGCTATGGAATGTCAAGCCAATTTGGAAGATATCATAGGACATTTGTAATGTCAATTTTTGTTTTCAGGTCAAAAATCAAAGGCAAACATGGTGGGTAACATTTGTCCATTACAGTGGAAGCAGGAACACCCCCTCCCCCGCCGAAAAACAGCTGCAGGGGACACTTCCTGTTTGCTAATGATGCTAAATGTGCTCAAGTCGACCATGTCAAATTTTCTCTCCCTGTGAATGGACAGCTGGGGTGGAAGGAAAAATGTTCACTCCTCTCCTCCGCTGTCTCCCTTTTTTCCTCTATTCTCTGCCAGGAAGAGCTCTTAGGCCTATGACAGACAGACACTTCAGATCATGTCCATGTCAGTGAGACAGAATAGCGTAGCTGATGGTAACCATAGGTGCATTCATCTGAGATCACAAGTACTTCCATGGAACAAAGCCAGCCAAGCCCTGATCAGTCACCACCCTGTCCCTACCTGTTGTGTCTGTTCTCTTCTACCAAATACCGTTTTTAGCTTTCAGAAATGCACGTCTTCTGAGCTCTCCTTTCATCTGGGGGTGTATGAGTCAAGGAGATATCTCCTGTCATTGCTCAACACCCAGGGGCGGCTGGCTGCAATGGGGCTGTGTGGACTGACAAATGCCCTCAGGATCTTTCACTTTCTTAATGTTCCTCAAAGCAGACTTGACATGTGAGGGGAGTTAAAATGCCTTTGTGAAGTGCCGCTAAAAGAAGAGAAGAGAAGAGAAGAGAAGAAAAGAGAAGAGAAGAGAAGAGAAGAGAAGAGAAGAGAAGAGAAGAGAAGAGAAGAAAAAGGAGTGGTAAGGCAAGAATATAGCTTTTAGGCCTGGTTAATAGCAGCCAATCTTTAAGTGCATTCTTCCATCCTCTCCCTCTCTCTCTCCTTGTAGTGCTCTTAGGCTGAATCCTGCCCGGGGGCCGAGGTGACCTTTGACCTGGCTGGCCTGCCTAGCTACAGCCCTCTCGTTTGTTAGGGGCTTTATCCACTGACAAAGCAGGCAGGAAGTTGGCAGCCACCCAGCAGCCCCATGGGAGGATGACCATCAGCTAGCTCAGCTTACCGCTTATTACAGGATGGTGGGGAGCATGTGCATTTGTGTGTGTATGCGTGTGTGTGTGTGAGTGCGTGTGTGTGTGTGTGTGTCCTTGTGCTTGCATATACTGTATCTGTGCATGCATGCTTGTTAATACTGTGCATTTGAGACTACAGGCATGTTCGACTGTGGCTGCATGCTTATGTTTGCATGGACGTGTGTAGAAGAGCGACAAATCTGAAAAGTGGCTGACCTTTTTTAATTATTTTTTTCTATGCTAGCTAATGACGCGCAAAGAATAAGCCTGGTAGCTACAAACGTCCCTGTCTCCAAGCTAACCCGATCAGCTATGCATGTTAGCAACAATCAGGCAACCTTCCAGCCACTGGACTCAGGGGACCCCAGCACACTTCAGTCTCTCTCTCTCTCTCTCCTCTCTTTCTCTCCTCCTCCTCTCTGCAGCCTGTTCATCAGAGCGCTCAGAACAGCTCACTAAAACATTATATCATAAGACACTCCAGTTTCACTCTCGCCACTCCATAAAAGTCAGGTAATTCATACTTCATTTATATACCTTCCCATTAATAAAGCTGATGAACTTTTACTCCTTAAATCTAATGGGCCATTTTGCCATGACTGCCAGCGCTCGCCGTTTTTTTCTGTCTGCCTCTCCTCTTCCTTCTACTCTGCTCGCGCTTTGGAGAAAGCGCAGCAGCTCAGCCACCGCTCACATACAGTGTTTTACGAGAGATGAGAGAAAAAGAGGGATTTAGAGATTTTTGAGGCTTTTAACTGACCTCTGCCACAGACAAGCAGTGACACGTACCTGAAAGTGACTTCTTGTGGCTTTTGGTTCTCTCTCTCTCTGTTTTTCTCTACCTCTCTCTATCTGGGTGCAACAGTGGGTCACTGACCTCCAGGCCTAAAGCAAGGCATGATGGCTCCCCAGCTCGGAGGCTGTTGACAAGCGTCTGTGTTCTTTTCAACAACTCGTTGAACCACCCCCCTACCCCACCCCTTCCCTTCTCAGGAATGTAACACAACCGCTCACTGAGGTAACCCAAGCCCCTCCCCTCTCACATCCTTCATTTACAGAAAGAGAAAGAGACAGAGAGAGAGAAAGAGAGTGAAAGCAAGACCAACTGGGGGTGTTAGACAGCAGCTGTCCCCCATCTCCCCATCTAACTCTTGCTCCCTCTCTATTTCTCTTCCTCTCTTTAGATTCGCTTCTAGCCCGCTGCCTGCGGAATAATTAATGATGCAATTGAGCCGAGGAGAGGACTCTGACCAGCAGGGGCCGTTCCTGAATGCCTGTGTAGCCGTTTTATGGAAGACCGGAAAATAGAAAGAGAGAAAGACACCGGGAGACAGATAGGCAGAGGAAGAGAAGGACATAAAACAGTCAGACAGTGAGAAAAAGAGATTGTTAATAGTCTTCTCCCCAACAAGCCTTAACTCAGTCTTCCTCTCTGTTTTCGTCCCCTCAAGTCTAATCCTCCTCCCCCATCCCCCCTCTCCTCTCCTCCATCCTGATGGCGGGATCGGGGGGCCTGACCTGTCTGGTGATTGATGGTAATGTCTCAGGAAGTCATTTTCCCCGACAGCACCCCGCCGCCTTTCACCAGGCCTGGTGCAGAGGTGAGCCCATCACATGGACGCTTTTAACTCTTTGCTCGCTCTCCGCCCAGGTCTCTCTGACCCATCTATCTCACACAGCACCTTCTCTGTCCAAACTGCGACACTCCCGACACCTGAACCCCAGACTTTAAGAGAGAAAAGGCTGCAGAAATATTCTGTCAGAAAAGGTAACATTAAAAAAGTTTGCAAAACAGTGAAAACAAGGGAATCTTGATTAAAAAAAAGGCCATCTTGAAGTGGATCTGCCAAGTGGCCCCTAATTCAGGTTGCTGGGGATGGATCCCCACGACTCCATTACTGTCAGCGCTTACCACCTCCATTATGGCAATTAGGACGCGGTTCCAACACTAGGAATGCTTTGCTATGCTCTGGAATTGCTAACATCTGCCGTGTCTCCGCTCCATGTGTCAGAGTAGAGTTGTCTTTTCTTAAACACACATCTTTTTACAGTCACACTCTCAACTCTCTCTCCTCTTTCTCCTCCTGTTTCTTCAACACTGCTCTCCACATTTATTTTCTTAATTCGACTCAAACTGTGCCTTAAAGAGATCTCTCCCTGTTTGAGTCCAAATAACCTAAAATGATCCGTGAAGAGCCTCGCGGTTCCCATTTTCAATAGGCTTCATTAGTTTTTAATATCTAGCCAAGTAAAGGAGGGGAAAATGGCATGGAGATAATCAATGGAAAGGGGCTGGTAGCCTATTAATCTCCCCCAAAGGATTGTGGGTTAATACACGCTCTTGCATAGGCAAACATGACTGTGTGGTGAACACATCTGTCTGCCTGGATGGGCTACTTAATGAAAGAGCCAGCGTTTGGCTGCTGAGATGGATGTCATTCCCTCAGTGAAAAATGAGTTCTCTCTCCCACTCAGCAGAGCCACACATGATAGGGCTCCATTCAATTCATCGGAGACCTGACTGTGTCCCCGTGTGGGAGCAGCTTAAACAATGAGGGTGCCAGGCAGGACAGGCAACGCATGGCCACTAGAGCAAGTCTTCATGGAGATCATATCAGGGAATCCTAATGTGAACAAGAGTCTGACTGATCTGGGAATGAGAGGAGACAGAGAAAGACTAGAAGAGGAGAAGTACAGTAGAGAGATAAAGAAGAACAAGGGAGGAGGGAGATGAAGGCTGAGCCACCTGGGATAGATAAGCAGGCTCAATGTGCTTGAGTGACAGTGTTTGTGCGTGAAAACTTTGCTCTGTGTGTGCATGCATGTGCAAGCATTCTTGCCTAACTGTCGATACATGTGTGTACGCTCCTGTGTGTGTATGACAGTGTCAGAGGTGACCCCTGGTCAGGGAGTCCTGTAACAGGAGCTCACCTCCGGTTCTGCAAGCTCTCCTCTCAGTGCGCTAAACAGCCACCTGAAGACAGGATTAGCCATTGTGACCCGGCCCCAGAGGTAACCGAGATACACCTCCGGGGACAGACGTGAAACACACACTGTCACGTGTTGCAGAGACACAGCCAGGTGGAGGGAGACAGTCACAGAGGGATAGAGGTTTAAAAAGAAAGCTGTAAAATGGAGACAGGACAGGTGGTGGCAGGGATTGTAGGAGCAAACAGGACACCTATAAGAGGATGACTCCAAGTAGGTTACAGTACAATGTTGAGCAAGCTAAGGTGATGGTGTCAGCGGTGTTTGCTGTTGTCTAGTGAAAACAAAGCATCAGAGCATAAGAGGATTGGGCGACCTAACCCAGCGCCGTGGGCTAGCTGAGATTTGTGCCTGTATGGAAATTGATGCCTGTCAGCCTGTCTATGACTCAACTCTGACAGCATGCATGCATGTGTGTTTCTGTGTGCATATACAAGTGTGCGTGCTGCGCTGTGACAAATGAGCTGTGCTTAATTTGCGACTGATTATGCGGGCTGCTGGTGCCCTAAACCCCTTTGAACTTGTAATTGCCCCTGGTTTCAGTAATGAACATTAAGGAGGATTCAGAAATGTGTGGCTAATTACACATTTGCCCCCTCTTTTTAATTTCTTCATCTTCATGCTGGATGAGAAAGAGGAAAAGGAGGAGTCGCAGCGGTTGGAGGCGGATGGGAGCCAAGGAGGAGGTTCTGGGTTGGGAGGCATACACTGCTGTTGTCGCCCTCTTTATCTAAATAATTGTACAAGCTGGTTTATGGGCTTTAGAGAGGTGCTTTGTGTGTCATTCGCTGCAGCCCTGGGGATATGTGGGACTAGCTTTCCCCATGATCAATATTCAGAGAGATTCACATCTGGAGCCAAGACCTGCTATGCCTGGATTTGGATTTATATATTTTTATATTTTTTCTTTTTATTTGATTTTTCTTTTGTTCTCTCCTTCCTCTATCCATCTGCTTTTTCTTATCAGCATGTGGTTCAGTTATTTTTTGATAAAGTGGTGCCATCTATCACACATGCATATTTGTATAGACTAACATGATCTTAGGGGGATGTGGCTGCAGAGAAATTCAGAGGTTTGAAAGAGGTCTGCTCTATATACAGAACAGACATCAACAACACATGGCTCAATATATATGCTAGGCAGAGCTGCTTGAGCAATAGAGCATTCTGGGTAAATGACTGCGGTGCAGGGAGGGTCCATTGAGGCTAGTGGAGGGGGGAAGAGTCGGGGAAAGGAGCAACAAATTGACCCGCTCAGCCTCAGTCTTTGATGTGGACCGGGCTCTCTCTTAAAAACCAGTCCATATGTTCAGAAGGGAAAAAAGAGAGGATATCAGTGGGGAAAAAATGAAAAGGTGAGGAAGTGGGGGGAAGAGGTGAGAACAAGAGACATGGCTCCCAGTTATAAGGACCCCACTGTGCAGGAATCCCACCGCCTGCCCCTGGACTGAGCGCCGGGCAAAACAAAAGCATGCATTTGAGAGGAGTAGGAAGGGAGGGGAGAAAAAAATCACACAAAATGGCAGGAGTGGGATTTGGTGCAGCCAGGTCCCATGACAAACCAAACAGTGAAACACAAGGTCTGTTTTTGATTTCTACTCAGTGCCTCCATCCCTCAACCTTTTCTATTTCCTTGCTTCCCTCCCTCCTTTAGCCTGGTTTGCTGTTTCCACGTTTGTGCTGCTCCTTTTTCCCTTATGCATTTTCTTCTCTTAGTGTGAGATGAATATCAAAGCACTGCTGGGGCAGCTCGGAGGCCTGCAGCAGAATCTCATTGGCCTCCATGGTCCCCTGCATGCAGCAGCCACCGTTTTAGCAGCTCTCGCCACAACACCGCAATCAACCGTGGGGGGATGAGGCTAGCCTGCAGGGCGGTACCCCTGGAAGGGTAAGGGGTAATTTAAGGAAACTAGCTCTAAGATGTGAAACCAAAATCCTCTTATACATTTTGTTGTGTGTAAGATAACCCCAAAAGTGTAGAAAAAGGAAAGCGACACAAAATCAGCAACCACCATCTTAATAACCCTGCTTTTCCACCAGGGGCATGTATGCTATCACAGACTACCTTGCAGGGTCCGTTAATACACATGACGTCATTCGGCCCTACTTCTTACAGAGTCTGCTCAGCCAGGTCCCAGCCAGCAGATCAGTGTTATGACTACAGCAGCAGTGGGTTGTGCTGCTGTGCTAAAGGCAGGGAAACATTCCCGGGCTGGGGCCTATTCTCAGAGGAGCACAGGGCCTCAAAGAAAGTCTCCTCAGCTTTGTGCATGTGTGTTCTAAGAAGAGTCTCTCACTGTTCAGAGCTGTGAGTTTATAAATCTGACTGCCCTCAACAGGCCCCAGCTCTGTTTGTATTCTGCTGCGGTCAGGGCATATGCAGTCACCTCTGCAGGGGCTGGTCAAACTCATGCTGTGCTACTGGTCTTCCATGAGGACACGTCTGTTGTTAAACCTCATGTAAGGAAATGCACACTGCACTACATTTCGGGGAACACTCTCCTCCTTTGTTTTTCCCTTGTCTTACGAAAGGATATGTTGTGGGTTGCTCTTTTTTTTTCTTTGGCAAACACTGTGGAGTTTCACACAGCTTAATCACCTCCATGCAGTGGGAACGTGCCGTAAACAGTCCCTTAGCGAAAGCACTCATTTCTGCTACTTCATTAAACAACCTGCATTAAGATGCAAACAGCAGGGATGAAAATTAGCAGGGAGGGGGCTGTGGGGGGGGGTGGGAAAGGGAGGAAACACGAGGTGAAGGGAGGAGAAGTGTTAAGATTATGCAGGAATCGTTGCATTTCCACGTACACAATAACATGATGCCAATGGGGATAAAAATTAAAAAACAACAGCCAACATGTCTGCTCTTTTTACAAGCACACACACCGCAGAACGTATGCAAGGCTAATGTGCTATGCTTTATATGTGAGCGGATTCCACGTGGGGTTAGCTGGCTTTGAAGTGGAACTATGACAGATCTGGATTAGGGGGCAAAGTGTAAAGGTCTGATGTCGGAGCATGAAACGAATTAGGGCTTATTACATTCTAATGCAGCACTAAACCTCTGGAACAGCTACCAACCATGCCAAAGCACACTGTAAACAGAGCAGTGACACACTAACAGCGGGAAATAACCGCAAAGTTGCTCTGCAACGAAATGGCAAAGCTGATGCGGCCCGTCATATAATTATACAGCCTTTGAAAATAGGAAGTTACTGGATGCCACTTCTAAACTTTCTGTTTTCGTCTTTCTGCTTCAAGTTTGTTGATCAGTCCTGACAAGGAAGGAGAGACTCTTTTGTGGTCATCTGTATCTTCTCATTTTATTGTCTAAATGTCTGTTTTCGGGAGTCTTTCTCTGTGAAGTCTCTCCATGCTGTGGTAGCCCGGCTGTGGAAGAACAGATGGCAGACTGAGGTGGCTTATGTCTCTGTTTTCCAGTGTCGCTGGGCAGCCAATGATAGAACATAGTGGCTAGACAATAGCTGGGCACCAAACCGCAACCCCCTCCTATGATCACCGCCACAGTCATTATCAATGACTTTCAGTGACTCCTGTGCTAAACATCCCTAAACTATGCTGTCATATTGTCACTAAAGTCTGTTTTGTAAACACACAAAGCCATCAGTCTTGTCACAAAAGTAACGTGATGACTCTTTTTCCTGCGTCTCCCACTGATAGTCACACATTCAGGCAGCGGCAGTGAACCAAACTGTCGCCCGGGTTGCTACGGGTGACTGGAGAGCTGACTTTTGGGCTCCGAGGCAAACGAGCACATGACAGATTAGTGTGTGGGCCTCCTTCAGGCTTCCACCTCCGTGACCCTTAGGAGCCCCCTCTTTACCCCCTCCTCACCCCTTGCTCTTACCCCAAAACCCCTCTCCCGCGTTCTCCTTTGTCTCCACCCTCTTTCACACAACAACCTAATGCCTGGTGCACACTTGAGGATTTTCAAATTGGGACTGATTTTGGAAACATTGGAAACCATCAACGCAATGACGGATTTAACAGATTTTTAATGTTTCATCTTGAGAACGCAACGATCAGACAAATCAGTCAAGATGCACAAGAACGCACTTGATTTGTTCCTAACAATTTTGCATGATCAAAAATGACATCAGGGAAAAAACACTGAGGGGATCTGCCATCGTCAGCACACAAAAGAGACAAAACTGTGGATGAAGTTGTAGCTTAAAAGCTCTTATATTGTTGCCATATTTCTACTTTTCTACTGTCCACCTGGCTGAGGAGACAAAAGTTCTGTTCATGCTGTTAGCAGCCATGCTTCTAGTCTACACAGGATCATAACATCTTCTCATCTCGCTTTTCAGCATCTCATCCTTGTTCCTTTCACACTTCAGGACTTCAGGGCATATCAAACAAGTTTGATATAAAGAAAACATAACTAGACCTACATATAAAATTCAAACTTAAGGATGTGCTTAAATGATAAGTAACTGAAATGACAGACTAACTGTGAATAAAAAAAAATACATTGTGCCATGTGTGTTGGAAAGATAAAGTGGGCACAAGCAAATATTGAATAAACAGCTTTCAGCAGTTTGAATGTTAAAGGAGAGAGAGGGCTCGGGTATTTCAAACTGTTTGCAGATGTGTGTCTCCACCAGTTAAATGCTGCTTGTACTGGAACAACACATGAGGATTAGAAGGGCTAGAGGAGCTTAAACAAAACTGGGGTTACTCCAGAGCTGACTGTTTAGTCTACTCAAACAACATGCCCTCTCTTTTTGAGGGATGGACTTGTACACTTGTTTATCACATGGAACAAACATCCGTTGCCAGGGTTCGGACTTGCCTGTGCCCATGTCTTGCGAATGACCCTAGCCGGCTCTTTTATGTGCATCTATAAAGGGCGGCAGAGAGAGCGGCTAGGAGGGCTCGACCTGGCGATGACACCCTGTTGTCATGGAGACTAATGCTGCGTTGGGATGGGATAGGCGGGGGGGGGAATGGGTGGCCACTGTCACTAGTGTCTAATGACGTTTGCAGCACAATGCACTCATCTCCTCCCAAAGTGTGATGTTTCCTCACTCTTATTAACACGTATTAACAGCTTTTCAGTTGCAAAACTACCATGTAAGTGTTAAAATCATGAGGGAAAAAAGTAATACTGTATTGTGCTGATCATAATATTGAAACAGATATGTAAAAATGTCTCATATCAGCACAAAGCTCTTTTGCTTACACTCCAAGGACTTTCCAAATGACCAAGGGATATATCACTTCCCTTTCAAGGAGCCCAGGGGACCAATACACCTGGCTTAGCAGCTTAACAGAATTTCCCCCAAACACCCAGGCCAAAGGGTGGCCCGGCACAAAACCTGAGACGCTTGATGCTCGAGAGGACTGCCTCCTCACTCATCTGACTGACCACTCTCCCCCTCTCACTCAGTCCCTCCCAGCTTCTAGCGAACGCGCACACACACACGCACACACGTGTGCTAACTCTCAACTGGCTCTGGTTTGCTCTTAAGGTCCCTTATTTATTTTCATAGGTGTTTGAGGGTTTACACTAGTCAAAAGACAAGGCCAGAGTCCCAGAGTGGTATCTTTGGATTTGAGTGCTTCCTGTTTTCATTGCGGGGCCGACCCTTGTCTTTACTGGGGTGAGCAAGGGCTAGCAGGGGGTGAGAGGGAAGGAAGGCTGGGGGCGCCGAGGGGCTAATTGTGGATTTTAGAGTTTGCTTTGGCCAAACAAAAGGGCATCACCTTCTACAACAATATTAAAAAACTCCCTCATTACCTCTTTATTTCTCTGTCCTCTCCTCCTCCACTGTCTGCCTCCCCTTCTATGTCACTCCCACTTCCTCAAGTGGATTTCGTGGTCCATGCATTTGAAGTGCAGTAGAACATTTTACCCCTAACAGTGAAGTTTACCTTTCTGATAACATAATCTCCCTGTAGTATTGAAAAGCTTATACCAACAGTCTGGGATTTTCCTTCCTCTAATGTGGCTGGAAGACATCCAGAGACCAGAGAGGGAGGTGGCGTATTAGAGAGAGAGAAAGAGTGGGAGGGAGGATGGAAGGAGGAAGTGAGAGAGAGAGACAGTCTGACCCTCTTCTGCCAGCTAACACCAGCTGATCTGTCCTGCCGTTTGCCAATTACATATAGGGCATTTAAGGTAGCCGGTTCTCGTGTTAGCTGTTACATGTGTGCATGAGCTCAACATAAAGGAGGTCAGAGGTACTACAGTTTCTCCATAGAGTCATTGTGGAATCTTTGCATTTTTCTGTGAGATCTTTACGGTGCCAAAAACAGTATTTTGCTCCCAGCTGGAATGTTGACACAGTATGATTGATGGTAAATAAGAGTTGAAAATGAGGTTGCTTGCTGTATGTGACTGTCGTGAAGAAAACCATCTTGTGATTTCTCCCATGAGAGTGTGAGGTCAGAGAGAAGCGAGGGAGGGTGGGAGGGGAGCGGGATAGGGCAATTTTGTTATACTGAATCCAAAAGCCAACAGTTGTTACTATTGGCCTGTGTTGTTTTTCTGTGTGTGAGGGGGGGTGCTGTCCTTTTGAGCCTTTCAGAGGATGTGACAATGGCTGGATGTTGAGAACATATGTAGAGAGACCCCTGTGGCTCATGGAAGAGGAGCTCCACACTGGCCCCGCCGTTTGAGAAAATACAAGGCCGCTCCTTTCACTCCTCACCCCTCAGTTAATGAATGCATGAATGGCAGAATGCCGCTATAGGCCATTCAGGGGCCAAAGTCCCCAAGAATTCACCCTTGCACAAACGCATCCAGCAATAGCAAATACATTTGCTTAACAAATTAAAAGAAAGGAGAATGGCTAATGGGTGTGAGCGTGTGTGTGTGTGTGGGAGAGAGTAAGGGCGGGTGAGAGTTTATGGGTGGGAGAATTGGATGGTGAGAAGAGAAGAAGGGGGATAATTCAATTAGTCCTCTTCCTCAGTAGAGAAATGAAGGCAGGTTAAAAGGGAGGGATTATTATTTGTACAAGACTGGCCGGGGCCTGACACAAAAGAAACAAATAAAGATCGTAGAGAACATCTACAAGCAGGGGATGTGATAAAGGAGAGCGGGACAGAGAGAAAGAGGGCCTTGAAAGCTCTGCTCCTTCTGAATTAACCAGCTCTCTGAAGAATGCGCCTGTGCCCGACATCAGGCTTCCCTCCCTCCTCTCTTTACCACTTTTTCAATTCAATTTTAAAACAATTCTAAAGAAAATTGTCAGAGACTGTTTGCAGCGTTCTGCCTTTGTATCTCTCTGCAGACGAGAGTGCTGCAGCTGTGTGAGAGGAGATGCTAAATAATAAATAGGGATGCACTATAATTATCGGCCCGATATTGCAAAATATGACCTAATTTTTATTGTACAAATAATGAAATTTTCGCCATTAAATAGAGACGATAATACAAAGCCAAAATTGCTTTCACTGACATGGGCTGTCATTGACAGCTTAGCAAAAAACATTATCTTGCATCCAATGCAAAGATAAGTGAGACATGTTTGTCTTGACTTTTTGTTTGTCCTCTTCATATACAAACAGTGCATTATTCTACTTCAAGCTCAGAAAAGGAAAAGGATGTAAAGCAGATAATTACTCTGTAATAATTTTTAAAAAATACAATTCAGCCTTCCTGCTGTCCTCAGCCTGTGAATGAAGCCTGGTCTGTGCAGTTTGGTGAGAGCTCTCCAGTCAGAGAGCAATGGAGCTGTGAACAGCTGTGAAGTCATTTTGATAATGATGAGAATAATAAGCATGCAGACTGGCGTGGTGGAGCCGCTAAGGCCTGCGAGGCTCAGGGCTTTGCTGTTGCAGCTTCACTGCTCCTGAATAGATAAAAGTGATTAAAGCACTCCTGATTATCCCTGACCAATATGTAATGGATTTACAGCCCTTTCAATTAGGCCGTATTTGCTGGCCACACATTACTTGGGCTTTTGGTTTGGTAATCAGGGTACAGGGGCTTTGGGCAGGGAGAGGGCAATGGTGAGGGGGGGGGGGTTGTACAGGGTGCACAGGGGACACCTGACCCTATTAAACGTAAGGACCATCCACAAGTCTTTTCTTGGTTTCTCTCTCTTTTCTTTTGCTTCCCTTTTTCCCCTGCATTGTCCCTCTGTCTCTGAGACAGGGAGCCACGAGCTCACAGAGCAGCTTATTGCCTGGTGTGGTCACCTCCTCTTGAAATCTGACCTGCGTTGCAAAATCAATACAGCCTGATGTTCTGATAATGTCCTGACATTAGTGAGGGTGGGTGGACATGCGGTCCACTCCATATACTTGACACGCATAGACAGACGGACAGAGAAGCAGCCTGACACATACAGAAAACAGCTGAGCTAAGGAGATTTTGTCATTTTACCAAGTGTGGCAATCGGATATTTAATTGAAGCCATGTGGCGTCACTCTGCTGAAAAATGTCTGTGAAAATGTAGCATCTAAACTTAAACATGAGAGAGTATATCACCAAATTATCAAGATTTTAAAGAGTCAAGATGTCACGCTCATTTGAATAAAATAAAATCTATATGCCATTACAGGAGTTGCTGTAAGAATAACTCGGTACACACATTTAAACTTACATTCTCTCTGCAGTTACTTCCCTTCCTCTCTTAATCTGCCCCAGAAACACATTGGTCTTCAGGCCAAACAAACAGCGCATCTCATATCGGAGTAAATGTCATGGACTGTAGGGCCGTCTCCCTCTGACTCAGAGTGTGCTGAGCAGAGCAAACAGTCCAAACTGATTAGATTGACCTGGTCACTGTGTCCCTCTGACAGGTGGCCGACAGGTGAGCATCACAGCACTGCTGTCACTCACTCCCGCACTAACAACTGTGTGACAGGTGTGTGTTTGTGTGTGCTTCAGCATGCTTTTTTTGAGTGGGTGGGTATGTGTGTGTATCTCCAAAAAAGTAACTGCCATGCTTACCGTGAGATGCTGGAAGAGCCACGCCCTCATGATGTTAGTGGCCACCTTGGGGAAAATGCCACGCTTTTTCTGCCTCTTCTTATCTTTGTCCGGATCATCGTCATCCCCCGTGCCAGGCGATGCAACGCTGTTGTCTAAGCCATCTCCTGGACGGAAACCAAACCCTGGGTTAAATAACATCCCTCAGAATACAGTAGAAGAAAAAAACTCCTGAAATAAAAACTCTCAAAGCTGAAACAGGAGTACAGACGGTCGAAGCAGAGTTTAAGGCTCATGAAAGTCGGATAAATGGACAAATACCACATATGCCTACATAAGAATTTAAAAGCACCACACTGAGGCCTTGAGGAATTGCTACCGCAAAGCAAGAATGGTGGAGTGA
>JAQFJA010000007.1:10719519-10734554 GCA_029874485.1 Naso brachycentron
TCAGGTGGTCTGAAGGAACACTAGACTTCTGCAACTCACCTTGGCTCGGTATTCACACTATGAGTGAGTATTCTCAACCAATCACAGTAATTCTAGAGATCTGTCGGCCGCTCTACGCTGCACTTTTCAGTGACGTGCGACATTGCTACAAGCTGATTGGTTGTTGAAACAAGTGATGTGCCTTACGCTCCTAATTCGGCCTCGGGTGTCTGCAGGCAGCACCGTTAGCTGGCTTGAGTCGAGCTGAGACAGACCCGTTTATTCTGCTGCAAATTTTTCCCCAAATGTTGCCTCTTGTCGTGAATCTTTGGCCTTAAAGAGAGAGCTACAAACAAAATCAAATGTGAGCCAGGGCAAAAACAAGGAGGGGAGGAGGCAGCGGAGTTGCTTCCTAAGGAGTCTCATGCTAAAGCTAGTGTGATTTCCAAATGCTGCCTTCCCCAGCTTTAAGTACTGTACTTTGTAGTACTTCCACTTTACAATGAGTATATTAATTATAAGCTTCAAATTACTTCTACTGCTCTACATTTCAAAGGTAAATATTTAGTATTTTACTTTGGCTTTGCAGTATTTGCATAATGTGGAGTTGTTGCTACTACTATTTCATTCTCCTTACAGTAATTACACAGCAACTTAAAATCACAACAGTAGCGCATTCATATGAATGTGAGGCAGGCTTGGAAAGAAGCACACAAAGTTGCCAGCTGATTTTATTATGAGCTAACAAATGATACAGTATTTTGGATGCTAACTGAACGCCAGCAGGTATATTCCGCCTGCAGTTGACAGTATTTATGCAAGTTGATTTAACTGCTGGATGGGGTCCTCTTGTGAAACATGAGTCAGTTCCAGCATTTAACCTCACCATACTAATTTATGCACCATAGCATAGGGTACTTCATCATCTGCTCTTTGGGGAGAGACAGTCATCTCATTAGGCAGAGTTTAATGAAATGCAAGGATAGACTTCTTAATTCCAGAGATGGCTGAAGCAAAAATCCAGCATAAATCCTGCACCACTCTGTGGCTGTGTAAATTGCAGGATGCCAGCGGAGACTTTTGGCGAGAGATATGGATGGAGGTTGATTATGTGCTTAAGTGTGCCTTAACCTGAAAGTTCACATTTGTGTTTTTTGTTACTGGAACATTCCTTGGCTGAGAGTTGTGCTAAACAATCACTTGGAAATGTGTTAAATGATGGGATATTGTTTATCAGATATTTATGTTTCAATAATATTCACAATATAATGGATGTCCTCTTGGACAAAAAAAGTCCCAACTGTATAGGTATCTTTACTGACAGCATTAGCCCTGTTCATCTTCACCATCCTCTCTGCTATACTTAAAAAAGTCCCACAACTGTTCTCGCCTCAAGCCCACTCTGATATGTTAAATCCTTTTAAATCTACAGACAGCAGGAAGAAAAATTATGGCAGATCGTCGACTGTTCTTGGCAAATGTATGTACTCATTTCAAGCCGATGACTGTCGGGCCAGCAGACAAGAGCCACCAGAGGAGGAACACACCAGCCCATCATCAACACCACGACGCAGAACATTAACACCATAATTTACATAAAATTACTTACATACTGGTGTAGTAATTTAATTTGTTTGACCAGTGCGGTGCAACTGCGAGGAATAGATTCATACAGGCACCACGAGGGAGCTCTGCTTACTCTTCCACATGGCTAATTCTTTCACACAATATTATGGAGAAAAATAGAGACAATATAGAAACCTTGAGTTAATTTACAAGTCCCCAGTTTCTCCAACCAAGACACATTAAGACAAGACTGTACGCGCATGCATGCATGTGCACATACATGCAAATGTATTCATACATAGGCGCAAAGATGACATTCAGTGTGTTAGTCTAATGCTAATAAGAAAATGTGCATATTTAGCAACATCAGCACGTAATAAATTCTCATAATACTCCTTGTTTTCCCTTTGTTTGGCATTCATAGTTTAGAGAAAATTTACTGATTGAATACTTTTACAACTATAAGAGCTTCAGGCTCATTCTAAGACAAGGGAGGGAACAAAGTAAACAATCGTTATTTGAATTATGACTTCAGTTCAATGACATGCAGGTCATTGAACTGAGCTATAAACACTTTCATTGATACAGACACAAGTGTTGTTTAAGGGAATGAAATAACTCCAGAAAAATGAAAACAGTTGTGAATCAACGATTTTGATTCTCAATGACAAAAGGCAGCTTCATAATAAGTTTAATGTCATTAATTGACGTGCTAACTAAATGCTAAATAGAAACAAATGACGTGGTCAGAAACCAGCTGCACTTAAGCCATTAACTAGTGTATTATATGCATTGGCACATAAAAACCTAGAGACAGAAAAAATCTTATTTATGACTGATCATCTTTATGATCTTTGCTTAAATTCAAAAAGGTTTAAGCTCAGCTAACAATGTCTGTTGTCATGTGTTAAACAAGGTGTAAGACTGAAACCATACACTCAGTTTCAGAGTCATCGGGTCCAACAATCCCTCTGCAGGGTACGATAAAAAGGTATTTAAAGTCATTTTACAGGACTAGAGGGACCACTGCAGAGCTCAGTAGCCTGGGGGGCAAGTTAAAGTCCACATAAGGCTGGTAAATAAGGCAAGTGAGTTGTCCAATTGGAAAAGTGGTAAAAAGAAAAAAAAATTAAACAGTGGTTTGTTCAGAGCTGATAATGAAAGCAGCTAGGTCAATTTCTGTTCAGGGTTGCACATGCGCAGTACTGATTGGGCACTTGCGAATAAATGCCAGCAGCTAAAGTCGGTTATGAGCTGAAACAGAAGCAAATATTTCAAATATTAGGAAACAGAAATTAAGCTAGGGGCTGTCAGAAGATGAGGACGACAGTCCAAGTATGTATTGTTCAGTTTGGCACAAGTTTAAGAGCAAGGAGGACAAAACAGGGTGTTTCGCAAAGTTACGTGAAGTTTAGAAAAAAAAGTCAATGGAATACCATGAAAAGAGCTTACATGCTGGGCAGTTAATAGAGCTTTCGACAAATAAAACTAAAATCTGTATAGGGGCAAGTAGATTTCTGGAACGTTTTGACCTTTTCTTTCATTCACCTCTTAGATCAATGTTCTTATAGTTATTAGAAATGATGGTCAAAACTAATTAAGACCAAAGTAGAAATACAAAGCAATTATTTTTTTATTTTGTGTAAATTTATGCCAATATCAGTTCCTTTTCCATTGTTTTTCTCATGAAATCTGTGGAACAAGTTTATTTTGCACCTTAGCCTCAACACATTATCAGTTGTATTTCTCAACTCCCCTTTTATTCTCCCTCTCTGCAGCACGTAAGTCGTTTCATATAAAACAAGAAAAAAGAGTGATGACACAGTACAGTGCATTCCCAGCCTGTTTTCAGAATGTTTTTTTTTAACTTAGGGGAGAATTACAACAGCTCTTATTTGACTGGCAATAGCTGACCTGACAGGAGAGCTGTCACCTGCCCAACTGCTTTTAGCTCCAACGCAAGACCCCGTCTGCATGACAGGAAAAAAACACACTCTCCACGTCTACCAGAGAAAAGACCTTAATGTCCTATTCACCCCATCCACCCTGCACCGTTACGAAAATTGCTCAATTTTTTCTTCTCCCCTTGTCCCTGCGACATATTATTATACATTGTTTCTGAGGAAAAGCATTTTCCATTATTGCCATTAGAAATATGAAAGTTTAGGAAAAAAGGGAACAGAGCATGCAGGATGTAGAAGAACATTTTGGGGGAGAGAGGTGAGGGTAAAAAGCGATTGAAAGGCTGTAATTATTTGAAATAGTCTGCTAATGTGTATTATCATGTCATTAAATGTAAATGAGATGGAGCTAAAAGACCCAACGCAGAGGACTTGTGGCTTTGCTGCAGAAAAAGGGGAGGGGGGGGTGTCTTAGATGAAAAAGAGAAATGTCAGGACTCTCAGGGCTTTGTTCATTCGTGGGAACAAAAACATTTAATAAAGTGACCAACCTATGACAACGAACAAGAATATCCTCACATCGAAGTGCGATACATTTACAAACCGCTCCTGAAACTTACAAAACCACTGAGGCTGCTGCTGGCACACAGATAAAGAGAGGGCAGGATGGTGGGAGCGATTTAGTGGGAAGATCCTGATGCTTTCTGAAGTCCCAAAGACAATTGTCTTGACTGCGAGTGGGTGTGTGCGTGCGTGCATATGTGTTTACTCTCGCATTTGATCCCTGACGAGAGTGAGCATCATTCCACTTCAGCTGCTTAATAAGGCTGTCTGGGCCAGCGGCTCCTCATGGCCTCCAGCCCTGTTATCAGAAACATTAAGCTGAATATTAATGGCCTGGCCCGAGACGCATGCCATTAAGCTCGGTCGGCCATTTCTCTCTGTCCTTTCCCTACCACTGTACAGGAATTAATGAATCGTGGGTAAAACAGGGAACACAAAGGAACAAGAGCGATAGAGAAAGTGGGAGAGAAATGGGGGGCTTGGTTGGTGGCTATTTCTCAAAAAGCGAGAGATAAATATGGGTAGAAATGTAGCATGTCATGTGTGGACAAAGGAGAAAGAGGAGAAAAAGAGTTCGGTGGCAACATATCTAAAAATAAACTCACTGTATTTCTATTTCTCTTGCTACATTAATAACACTATGACAGAGCTTTGTGTCTTGTTTAAAGAAACTGCAAAAAAATTGGGAAATTTGGTTATGATTTGTTCGTCTATTTCCCCTGGCTGAGCAGGCGCAGAGGTTTACATTTGAAATGGAACAGAGAGAGGAGGAAAGGCACTTATTACTCTCTAAGTGCTGCGCCGGTGCAGCCTAAGCAAAGTGAGCTGTTAACGGATATAATTTGTGTAGAATAGCCAGAGGAGAGCTTTTGATATGCAGAGGAGCTGACCTCTGGACTGCCACTTTAATTGGGTTTTTAATTTTCCAGGCCATCTGACAGTATCAAACATGATCCCTGAGCTTTGCCCTGCTGATTGGAAGCGCAGTGACAAGAGGAGCCTGATGTTCTCTACGCCTTTCACACGAGGAAGGACAGCAGAAAGAAAAAGCAAAAAAAAAGAAAGAAAAGGAGCAAGAGGAGGGAAATAAAGGCACACAGGCAAAAGGAGATTGGAGGGCTTGGGATGGAAATTTGCCTTAATAGTGAGGACCTGAGTGTAGCATTGTACAGGGCTGAGGCTGAGGCTGCGCTGTTGATGGGATACCACCCTCAGAGACAGAGAGGAAAAGTGCAGGCTGCTGAAATAAAGGCTGTCACTTCTGACTAGCGACAGCACAAACAGGACCATACCAGACTTCACCACTTTTCAAGGTGCAGCAGTTGCATACAGTACACCCAAGAGAGTGCCCAGTTAATTGGGACAGAATGTGGTCTGGTGAGAACTCAAAAAAGTTTTGACAAATTCAACTAATCATTTCTTCTGCAATTGCAAAAAAACATGTAATGCATTCATGAGCTGAGTGGTCCAAACACTCTTCTTTCGCTTTGCTGGAAAACTTCACTTCTCATATCTCATACGCAAAAGCGCAGCATGGCTTTCAAATGAGGCTACATCGTCAAATCCTAACATGGCCCGTCAACACGGCAAGCACCATAATTATCACCTGTGCCAGTCCATCTGGCTCGCTATCGTCACACAGACAAGAGTCTGTCTTGTGGTTTTTGGACAGGGGTTTCTACTGGTGCCTGTTTGTTCAATCTGCAAGACCACACAAAGAGTTTCAGGCCTCTAATCTCCTAACCAAACAAGACAGCAATTACACAGGCAGATAACTAGGGGACATTTTCATCCGCAGTGACAGTGCTGGCACAGGAGTGTGTCTGCTGTAGACAGAAAAGGAGAGGGAGACGGAGAATGTTGTCCTGTTTGAAGAAAAGAGAGGCTCACCTGCCAGTCAGAATACACAGAGGCAACTGTGACACACACTGCAGTCATTACAAACGGACAGGGTTATCTCAAAGGCCGGTGGAGGAGGTTGAGCAGGTCCCAAACCTGCCAACAGCATGTGACAGTTATTGACTAACTGACATATTTAGCCTTGTTATTAATGTAATGGAATTTATTTGTTGATGACTTGAAACTCGGTGAGCGTATTTGACTCAGATTTCCAACTGAGCCTCAACATAAGTGTTGCAGGACCATACCAGTGTTATTACATGTCATTGTCCTTCGCCACCATCAGCCACAAAAGTTACATAAACCTTGCACATTTTTTCCAAAATATTATTTTTGTCCATATTCAACAAATTTTACAGAATGTTAAAAAGAACGTCTGTATTAACATTCTTCTTCACGCTAATATCCAAGCGAGGAAGGCAGCACTTGTAAGGCACTATTTTTCAGGGCATAATAACTTTCATTTCAACGGCTCCCGGCTTCTCTCTCTCTGCTTGTCTCACAACCATTTCTTCTTCTGTATAATCTGGCAAATACCAATACTGCTCTACAGTCGTGCCATTAAACGAAGCGTTTCCAACCTCATCCACATCTTCATTATATTCATAGTTAAAACTGTTGCTGAGTTGCTGTTTAGCTGAGCTGTTTCTCAATAATATCTTTCTTTGATGTTACACCTTCCTTGTTGTACAGTCTATGTATAGCCAACCAGAAATGTTTTGGCCAACGGGAAGACGCTTGTTATTACGCAAGGCATACACTTGCTATCTCCACCAAGGGCCAACGGGAGCACCCGCAACGAAAACAACTAGACCCAGAAACTGCTTCTACCGTTGAAAGCAACGGTGAATTCAATATCAGTGAGCCAATTCAAGTGGCTTTTACAGCAGGTTTTGACCAAACAATTGCAGATTTTCTCTTAAAAGGGTGAATTACCTATATCTAGCTAATATAACATGCCCTATAGTGTTTCTACACCTTGGTTCAACATGAATGGTAGTGAATGGGTTTAAAAATGCAATCTAAGATCTGCTAAATTATACACATGGTCAAATTTTAACAACAGCATTTGTAGAAGATAGGGGCAATCTTTGCTAATGGTGAGAAGTCAAAAATAGACTGGGATGGTCCTTTAAACTCTGAAATTCCTTCTAAGGAAGTTAAAGGAAAATGACTCATGTCCTTGGTAAGTGTGAGAATGTGAATGAAATCGGTGGATGGGATCATTACTCAGAATTAAGTCAGTTCCATGACATGCATTAGACAAATGTAGCTATTTTTCACAAGTAGTGGAATACATTACAGTTGAGATTGAGAGTAATGTACCTTTCTTGGCACCACAGATATTCTTCAACCTTTTGTCATTAAGAAGTGGGAACTTTCCCACCTTTTCCTTAAAGTTCACGTTCTCATTGAAGCTAAATTACTCAGTCCAAAAGTAGTCGTAAAAAACCCAGCGATGACAAAACCCTTTTAACGTGTCACCAAATGCAGAGAAGTTATATATTTTGAAGCGTGAGGTGTGCACCTGCTAACCCACACTATGCCGCCAAATCTGCATGCATAAGCACTCTCATATGCCCACACACACACGCATGTGAGGCCCTATAAAGTCACGCTCGCTCACTCACACACACACACACACACAGTGTACATACGCAGAAATCTCATTAGAGCCTTTGTTAATTGCAGCAGACAAATGCTAATGGTTCAGGCAACAAAGCAGCTGTGTGTATGAAAAATGAGAATCCACAAAGTAATTATTACATCCAATATTAATTTAATTATACCGTTTTGTGCGATACAGTAATTTAGGAGGGTTTTTCTAATCACACACACTCTTGAAATAAATTAGGAGTTACGGAGGCACAGGGGAGCCGAGGATTTCTCCAAAGACTCACTAGGGGGGAAATGGCATCGTTCTCTTCCAGGGAGCTGGGATTTTCACGTTTAAATTAAAACGCCACTGCTTGCTCTCTCATCAAATGTGAGAGTAGAAAGAAAAGAAGCTGAGCCTCATATGTGTTGTGTTGAGATTCTCTGCCTGGAAAACAACCAGTTCATTTGTTTTTTTTCCACTCCTGGTAGCCGTACTTTGCATTTGGCTGCTGAGGGAACCGTTGAGATGGTGTGGCTGTCAGTATGTTGGCTGTGTCTGAATAAAAATTAAATTATTAATCATCTCTCCTGGGCCTGGCTTTGCCTCTTCGCCTCTCTCTTGTGAGCTCGGAAATGTAATTGCTGCTGTTTTCTAGAGTATATAATCAGTAGCCGGAGAGTTGGTGCTATTACAGACAGTCGACAAGGGAGCTTTTGTTTTAATCTTTTGATTCGGAAGTCAGGTTCCTTTTTTATCTGCTGTGGTGTACACAAAAGCAAGTTTGATTGGCAGGGAGTTTGCATCTTTTTTCTCCCCTTTCTCTCTCTCTGTCATGTAAATTGTTATTGTCTTTTACCTCAAATTGCCTGAGAAGTTTGTCAGATGAATGGATCCACACAGCAGCCCTTTCTTCTATGGATTTGTACACTACACAAAATGCAGGACGGCCAGTTATAATTCAAACAAACACACCTCGGCCCCAGCTAGTGCAAGGCTGCATGTCTGCATGTACAAATTGGACAAATGCATGTTAACCGTCTCTGCTATTGAACCTCTTTTTTTGTGTGTGTGGGTGCATGTCTCACTCTCTTTCCCTCTCTCCTTTTTTTTTTAGATTCACACTTTTTAATAAAGCAGAGCATCTCGCCTCTGGACGTCACAGGGACGGACAGCTGTGCCGGTGGTCGAGGTGAAAATCAACCCCAGGACATGTCAAAGAGTGAGATTTCCAGTCCTAAAATTAGATGAGAAACCTGGGTGTCTGTGAAGGGTGGGAAGGAGAAGGAGAGAGAGGGAAGGAGCAGAGAGGGGCGAGATAAAGTGTTAGAGAAGCACGTCCACCCCTGGCTAGTTACTGTAAATCAGGTCCCTGAATGACTCAGGGTTGCACCTCAGGAAGTAGCTTCCTGGAGTCAAAAGTGCAATGGTATTTATATAATAACACTGTTTCATTCCAACATCCCCCAGTAACAGAGTAATGGGGCCTCTGCCAACAGCGCCTTAACTGCTCTAATGGCAGAATTAAAAACAGGGGATGGCAATGAACGGATGTAAATTAACAATCACCTCGCTATTACAAACTCGTATGCACACACACATTCTCACACACTCACACACAGGAAGTCGGGAGGCCAACTTGCTCCTTCCATCAAGCCAATCGGAATTAAGAGGAGCATCTAACAAAAATAGGCCGTTGTTTTCAGCTGCCTTGTAGAGCTTTTAAGTAAGCGCCACAAGGAAAGAGCAAATTGTTTAACCTGAAGTGCAGATGAATTTGGAGGGATGTTTACATCTTTCACTTAAAGGTACAGTGTGAAGTTTTGTCGACAACAAACAAAAGGTATGATCACACGAAGGGTTTCTCACCAAAATGTACAAAGCCGCTATTTTTTAAACATTTAAAATTGTGATAGCTGCGTCCCAATTCAGGAGACACATCTTTCGAAGGCTGTATCTGTAGACTGATTTCGCCACAGTGCCACGACGAAGGCTGACCCACTTCACGCAGTCAACAAATGCAGATTCAGTCTGCAACGTCGTGAAGGATCCAAAGGGTGGATCCTTCCCAACATATCCCAAGATTCACTGTGCAACAGTGACAGTACTTTTTTTTTTTTGTTTCCTTTTCAAGCAAATATGATGGCCGAAATCGCCGCAGGAACTAAGGAGCAAGTTTTTTAATTGTTAACAAGTATTGAAACAATAAAATAAAATTTTCGGACTCCTCTTTCAAATGCAGATAACCTAACTGCTGTTGTCATGGTTGCTAGGCAATGGGAGCGATGTGTCATGACAAGTGTAAGGAGCAGCTGCTGACAAAAACATGAAATACTCTGTATAGACCAGACCACCTCATTTAACAAAGCTTTGGTTTAGCTTTAGCTAAACTGACATTTCCCACACTCACATACATGCATCATACAAACAAAACAGGGAATCACTTGTAAAAATGTTGCTCCACAGCACCGCTAGTGGTTAAATACTGAACAGATCACCGAGCAATAACTCAAGGTAACAATCGCTATGCATTAAAATGTTTGTTAAAGGTGTTTTACTGTCATATTAATTTGTTAACACTGGTATCATCCAATTTTGCAGCAAAATTTTATTGTTAGCTGCTGGAAACAAAAAAAGTTTTAAGTTTCTTTTTTTTAAACCAGTTTTAAGGCATATATCAGCTAGACATAACAGCAAAAGAAATGTAGTAAAACAAAAATGTACAGTATTTCCCTTTGAACTGTGTTAGTGTTAGTGGTAGACTATTGAAGATTATGGATAGAGTATTATAAAAATGTAAATATTCTGTGAAGTACAAAAATCTCAGAATTTTACAATTTTGTTTGAACAATTTGGTGTAGCAATAAAAAACTTAGTACAAAGTTATTACAAAGCTTACTTAAGCATAGCTTTTTTATTTTTTGTAATGTATATATTTTGGTCTTCACATATGCTTCCGTTAGGTCCCTTATCCTTAAATAGTCTATGACACAGAAGGTCATACAACCTGTGCTGTTAAAATACTTTGTACATAATTAACTGCAAATGTTATTGTAATTAAAGGAAATCCACACACGGGGATTTTACCCTCCTGTTACCACAGAGCCTCATGTTCTCTTCTGGGACAGGAAATGTTTGAGGGATCAAACTTAGTTCACATGTTACAGGTGGTTAAGATATAGCTCCAATTCAAATGGCATTCCTCTGGGGAAACACTAGCCCTTGAGTATTTACAGTAACAATGGCTCTGGCATACTGCCCGTGTTACTGCCACATGGCCATGTGTGAGTGTTTAGTCGCAGGGGGAAAAGGGGCAGCAGGGAAATAACGGACAAGCAGGGCGCAGACATGGCAGACTACATGAAGGATTTTATTTTATTTTTTGCAAAGCTTTAAAAAAGGAAAATCCAGTTCCCTGCTGAAACAAATGATGTCAATTTTTCATGAACTTATCTGTACTCCCCAATGCTCCTTCCAGGACTGATAATGCGCCATTATTCACCGACCTAAGTAGAAATAAATTGATGGATTATCATTTGAGTTTATTCAATGGCTCAAACCTTATGGAAGGAGAAAAGAACAGTCCTTGCCATTTAGGTTAATGGTTAAAAATGTGTATGAGTGTTTAATGTCCCTGCAGTGTTTGCTCTGTATGGGGTCTCGCGGGGTAGAGGAAGATGGCTGTTCTGGGTCACTGGGGTGGGGACAACGAGAGCTTAGTCGATTAGCCAAACTCTTTTTAACCACGTCAGGCCCAACTGGCAGGCAGGCAGGCAGGCCAGTAGGTTTGGGCACACTTAGGCTTTTTGTTGTCCTATTATTCCGCTCGATGATTGGGATAATAAGCAAGGCTTTCTCTCTTACCCTCAACACCCACCAGCCGGCTCTGTGTTTCTCGTTTCTCCTTTAAATGTCCTGTTGTTCCACTCATTTCCCGTCGCTATTTGCATTTTTCCTTCTCTTCTTCCACTGACAAGGTCATTAAAGATTTGGAGCTTCTTCTTTCACTTATCTGCTTCAATCTTTATTAGTCTATTTTTGCACTTTTTGCAATGTATAATTATGAAAATCATGTGTATTTGTTCAACATTTTAATTTCTATTTCATAATTTTATTATCTTTGAACAACATGATATTCTGTAAGCTCCTGGTGAAGCTGTGGTCCAGTGACACCGATTACCTGTGGTACATAAGAACAGACACAGTGTTAAGTCCCTGGTTGACCTTTAAGGACTTTCCTTTTAAGAAACAAACACAAAATCCAGACACACACATGCACACACTGTCTCCATTAGTTCATCAGAGAGGGTTTTCTTGATATTGTTGTGACAGGTGCCCAGTGAAATCTATACTGTAATTAAAAATGTGTTCCCGTTGGGGCAATTTGTCTTGTTTTCCTCTAAGCCCATTTATCTTCTAACGCTTTGGCAAAGTCATCTGACCTCAAATGACTCCGTGTGGATCTGCGTAGCTTACAGTACAGCACCCACGCACGCCAGAGCAGCCAAACCTCTTTACTGTAACAGTCGACACGGTAATGCCGAGCTAATGACATTACAAAGGGATATTCATTTAAATACATTTAAACAAACTCTGACACAGATCTTGGGTCCAGACTACATATGTTGAGGGATTTAAATACAAGGTACTTTCAGGTTAAGTGGTGCAGAGTTAGCCCCTCCCCTCTATGGCATGCTACCCCCTGCAATGTCTCTGTTTGCTGTTGTATTAACTCAAATAAGGAGATTGGAAGAGATAAAATTAAACAGCACATGAATCTGATAACATACTTACAGTACAGTGTGTAGTCCAGTGTAACAATGGCTCCTACTTTTGCTGTAACAACTTGCTTTTTTAAGACTAAAAAGAAGAATTTAATAAAATTTCCACTTAAAGGGTTAAAAAAAACAACATATGTGGCTTTTTTATGCAGTTTAAAGGCACAATGAGTACACAAATGGGTTTAGCAATCTTTGTTTGTGGACTGCTAGATGCCTGAACATAAAATACTTTGTACTCAAAAGCTTTTTGCTAACAAACTAGCAACAGTAACATTACAGTTGGACAGGATGGATTTATCTAATTTCTGTTTAATGCGGGGCTGTTAATACATGAGCAAACCTGCTGAAAATAGGCCATTTGTTTCTTCCCATTTCCAGTTAACATTTTACCTTCGTGTTGTTTTTTTAAATTACTTCAGTCTGTCTCTGAAAGTCAACAACGTTCGAGCGCTGCTTGGACTGAGATGGATGGAATGTAAAGTTGTAAATTACAGTGTCACTCATATCTGTCTCACACTAAACAAAAAACCTGCTAACATCTTTTTTTTTGTGATGGGAATGGCTACAGGTACGGGGCAGCACGGTGGCTTAGTGGTTAGCCCTGTTGCCTCACAGCGAGAGTTCGATACCCGGCTGGGGTAGGACCTTTCTGCGTGGCATTTGTATGTTCTCACCTGGTATTCTAACTGGTGACTCTAAATGACCCATAGGTGTAAATGTGAGCGTGTATGATTGTCTGTCTGTGTATGTCAGCCCTGTCATGAACTGGCGACTTGTCCAGGGTGTGCCCCGCCCTAGCCCAACATTAGCTGGGATGTGCTCCATCCCGCAGCAGCCTCGCAAAGGATAAAGGCAAATTTATGCTTTGTTGCTTGAAGCATTTGATAAGTGTCGCTCGACAGGAAAGAAAAAATTGCGCAACGTTTTCAATTAATGCATCGGCAAAAGGCTTCAGTCGTCTCCTCTGTAACCATACTTGACATTAACGATGAAATTTTAACAAGAGAGTTCATTAACAACTATCTCCATGGGCACGTCAACACTACCAAATCTCGTTAAGCAACAAACTATGACAATGCTCGCGACAGAACACAACTCTCCAGGTACACGACATGGAATCAAAGTGTTGAGCGACACTTTTTTGTTTGAAATGACATCATTTTTGTCAAGAGACACTTGTCAAATGTGTCTGGTGACGAAGCATAAATAAGCCTTAAGTGGATACAGGTAATGAATGAATGGGTACAGTTAGGGTAACATAAAATGTTAAAATTTTCATACACTGTTACGGAAACTGCTTTATCTCAATCATAAACTCATCTTGTGATGTCCTGTAATGTCACTTCAGCTTTACTTTGGAATTCCTCACTCATACTGTATTTCACAATAACTGATCATACAGATTGATCCAGACAAGTTTTAGAAATCGGGTAGGGCTGACAGGTCAGCCGAGGACAGATGTTACAGCAGGAGTCAACCCAGGCCTACTAGATACAGATGTCATCATGGTTGGAGGGGACCTTCACGTGACCCCAGCTTGCCATTAGGGACTACACAGATAGATGTCCTTATCTTTCCCTGCAGCTCCCCTGCAGCTAACTGACAGAACTGGGAACTATCAATCAGCGCTGACATGTGATGTCTTACTCAGCCAGAAGATGGGACAGCACCAGACGAATCACTTCTTAATGACAAATCTCTGTTGTGGTGGTGGTTTATCAGCGTTTTGTCTTGGTACTGAGGCATGTCTATCACTGATTGAGGATAAATATGTAATTGGTTAGGAGTGATATTTGTGGGTTTTCAGTTTAAAATGGCTCCATAAACGCAAACTTGAAAGCAAGATTTGGCAGACGGAAAAACAGAAAACACATTAGGCTCCTGCACGAGGTTCAAAAAGCTGATTTCACAAACAGGTGTCATGAATAAGAGGAACGATTGACTTCAGTTAAGTGGTGATAATTGAGTGCTGATCTTTGGTCCTCCTTTCCTTTTGAAACCGACAGCCTTGGTGACCTCATTTTTCTGTCTCTCTTCCATCCCAGCCGCTTCCTTATATGGCGAGCTATAATGATACACGTTGTAAAGTCTGTGTAAGCACTACCTTCAGACACTAAAAGTGACCCTCAAGAGCGTAATGGGGCTATATTGCTCCTGCCGTTGTGAAAAAGAAAAAAAAAAACAATTTATAACTCTTTGTACTGGCACTTAAGGACTCCCATCACTGGTTTATTTGCGGCGAATGAGGAAGCTTGTAATTTTCAGTGTTTCTCGGGGAAAATAAGGATGTTTAAGAGGGTGAATAGCAGGTTAAGCTGCAGGTTCATGGTTCGTGTTATTAATGCTTTTAAACGCATGTTTTTGTGTTTGTCTAAAGCAGCGATTGAAGCTGAGCGTAATCAAAACATGAAATGGAAGTATGGATGCACGTGACCTACAAGAGTCACCACAGCTATATCAGTTGCAAAGATGAGGCTGCACGATTTTAGAAGATATCTAATTGCGATTATTTGGACTGAAATTGTAATTGCGATATAATTTGTGTTGGCCTTTTAGAAGGAATGATCATTTTTACATTATTTTTATTCTCATTGAAAATTTTTTTTTAAATGATTGTGGTAGCTCATTCCTTGAGTTTATAAACCTTCCTTTTTTTTTTTTTCTTTTTTCAAAAAACACATCCACGAGCTGCATTATTGGGTGCCATATTCCCTCGTGATCATGAACACAACTCTGAAAAAAAACAAA
>JAQFJA010000007.1:10803267-10816387 GCA_029874485.1 Naso brachycentron
GCAAAAATCAATTGGCTCTGCAAGTCTCAAGACTGCCATGCAGTAAATTGCCTCTGAATGACAGCACTATGTGACCTTTCTTTACAGTTGCTCATTGGAAAAAAATAAAGACGGACTTTGGCAAATTTTGTAGTGCAAGACTGTTGCCTTCATTTCTCCAAAATCATGTCACTGGACTTTTGACTGAAAGCATGTGATTGGATTTGTGGTATTGTCAATAGTAGTGTAAGATACACTATATTTTCTGGACAAATCCATCTAAACACCTTTACATACATTTAGCTCTTTAAAAACTTAAATTCGCCATGGTAGAAAAAATGTGTCAGGACCCTGAAAAGCCAAACTCTGTAGGAAACAGACTAATTACTCTCAATCAATTAAGAGACTTAGATTTCCTGTCTGCGTGCATGCTGGCTGGTGACAGACATATAAACCATAGAGGTCAACTTCCTCCATACTTCCTTGGCTCTTTAATTAGCTCTTTGATCTGAATGCTACACAGTGACCTCAGGCCAGAGGCAGCTCCAAGAGCCGCAGAGAGAGTGGAGAGCATTTCATATACAGCACAGCACAGCAGGAAGAGAGGAAAATGCTGACATGCTGTTTGGATCCTTATGAGTTTATATTCTTGTTTGTTTTGGTTCTGGTTTAGTTTCATGTGTGGTTTGCGCTGTTTGTTACACTGTATACAGCACTTAAGGTCAGCTCCATACATGTGGATACAAGATATAATGCCTCTGTTTGTTTCTACAGCAAAATTTGCATTGTAGTTGCATATGAAGTCTATAATGGTGAATGCGGAAGACTTGACCTTCAGTCGAGTGTATTGTGATTCGAGGGGGTTGAAGTGAAGGGGCAGCAGATCTGGCAAGTTTTAAAAGGAGCAGTAAGTTCACTTTGTTGGATGGAATTTGCTGCACCATGGAATGACTTAATAACAATGCATGAAGCAATGAAAATTACACAGCTCCGGCTGGAAAGGAAAAATTAATTGCTCTCAGGCTGCAATCAAGAGAACTTTGTCCATTCATTCATCTGTGCATACGCACTAACACACACACACAAAAACACTTCAACAGGCAGAGAAAAAAAAAACTAAAACTTTTGCACACTCTCTCACACTTATGTGCACAGACACACAGCTGCACGTGGAACCTTGGCTACGAGCAGAACCAGGCTGTAGGACTGGATGCGCAAGTGTGTGTGTGTGTGTGTGTGTGTGTGTGTGTTTGAACCTGCAGCTCTCCTGTCCTGTGCTGTGCTGTGCTGTGCAGTGAAGAGAAGAATAGGGCCTGGGCCACATTCCAGCCCTGCCTCCCTGAGCGAGAGACAGTACTCAGAATTCCTCGGCCTGCCTATCAGGCCAGGTGCATTCCAGAACACACACACACACACACACACACACACATTTAGACAAAAAACACACAGTTCAGCAACACATTTTTTGCTCAATTTCAAATACAACATGTGCAGGCATGTGCATTCCTACCCATATATGAATAAAAACACATATGATCATACAGAACAGCTATATGTGATGGCTATATTGCTTAAAAAGCAGCATTACAACTAAATATGAAATAGCCCTTTACCAGATAAACAGTCTCCTAAACACCCATCCACCCATCCGCATAAATCTATGCATAGCACATCTATATCAAACATGCTACACATATTCCCTACGCACAGGTCTGCACACAAGTGCTACCTTCTCACACAAACACACGAAGGCTTAAACCAAGACAAACTAGCATTGTCCGTGTGGTGCTGCTGCTGTACACTACATTATGTGAAGAAATGCTCTCTGCCTCTTTAATTCTTGTATGATTCAGTCATTTCTAATGCATGGATTTTTCTGTTTGGAGGAGGCTGAGCTATTTAAAGAGCAAGGGTTGAATACACTGTGAATGTACAGCCAGCCTGTTTTTGAAGTTCATACGGTGCTGCGATGCTCTGTGAGTCACACATGACAGTGCAGACGGGGGTGGAGTATGTGCATGTGTGTGTGTGTGTGTGTGTGTGTGTGTTCATCCGGGTCTTTTCTTTTATTTATCAGGAGATTTGCTTAGGTTCTTTTCTCTCAAGGCAAGAATACAATAGAAAATCCCAGGTAGTCTTTCTTAACAAATGCAGCACAGACAGGAAGGGCATGAATTATCAAATCTTCTCAAAGGTGAGGCAAGTTAAGGGGATAAAAGGGGTTAAAGAGGAGAGACAACTGCAGTAAAATGGGACACAGAGATAGATGGATTGATGAGAAAGAGAACGGGACCTCATACAAGGTCAGTTTTATCTGCAGGCTTGGTCAAATATAAAGGCACAACAACCCCAGAACAAAAGCTCCATTCAGTGTTAACACGCTGCTTCCTTCCACACTATTCCACCATCAGACAGAGAAAAAGGTTGTTGGTTACATGCTATTTGACAGGCACGGGACTCCATGCTTGACAAGCCATGAATCAGACCATTACTCTCTGGCATTCCTCCCTCGTCGTTATGCTTACTTCCCCCATTCTTGCATTCCCAACCGCTATCCTTATCCTTTTTCTCCTTCCTTGTCTCTCATCCCTCACCTCCCTCTCTTCGTCCCCTTCACATCCCCGTTCATGTCTGCTGGTAGCGCAAGCCAATTCCCGCCCTTCTCCCACTCACCCGCCCACCCCCCTCGGCCCACTTCTCATCCATTTCCATGTGGCGACTTTTCATCAGTGAAGTGCCTTCCCGGCCCATCTACCCCCAACCCACCTACTCCCTCCGCCACTCACTGAATGGATGCAGCATTAAACAGAGACGGAGAGAGAGGGCTGAAACCGTCCTTCCTCCATCCTACAAGCACCACCCCTTTGGCTGTTGCAGAAGTGGTACGTTCCACAGTGAGGACTGCAGAAGTTGAGAGAGCACATTGTTTGTAATCTGGCATTGCAGGGGTCACTTCCTGACTCGTGTGTCCGCTCCCTGAGCCCTGCGCCGATCCCTTCTTTTCCCCCCTCCTCTCTGTTTGTCCGTCCATTGGCCAAGTAGCCTAGGGCTTTTGGACAAACCCTGTTCTTCCCCTTTTGTGTAGGAAAGCTTCAACATCTGAAAACAATCAAATAATCTGGGCACAATGCGTCTCTTCATGGAGGGGTGCTGGTGGTTCCCAGATGAGCGGGAGGATTAAGTGGAGGAGGCCACAGGGGAGAGAAAGAGAGGGATGAGGATGGGGGCTACACAGCTGACAAGAGGGGAGGGGGGCAAGTTATTGTTACTAGATTTTCATAGCAGAATGTGTGCATGTGCGTAGGTAGTTTTGAGTGATGGGATGTTTTAGAAGCGAGGAGGACATCTGAACACTCTTCCGACGAGTAATACGAGGAGTCATGTCTGACTCACAGGTTTTACAGTCATTGATTCCTTCTCGTTTGATGCAGAATGGTTACATAGCAATGAGACGAGTACTGTGAATATTAATTGTTGTTTTCACTGTTTTCTTTCACAGAAGAATCATCAAGCCTCTAAGTGAAATTCACAATATGGACAGTCAAAGTTGGTAAATAGCAAAAAAAAAAAAAAAAAGTATTGTACAACATGGTGCAATAAGTCAGACCAAATTATCTCTGCATATTTAAGATGTATTATTTGAAAGAAGAGTTCAGCAGTCATATATTCAAAATAAGTGTAATTGCTTAGCTGCCAGGAGGTAGAGGAGAGGATTGCTACCACTTTTCTCTGCACTGTAAGAATCCAGCTGCTGGTTAGCATACTTTAGCACATAGATTGGAAACTGGGGCGGAAAGGTGGCATGGCCCTGTCCAAAGTAGATAAGATCTGTCTCCCAGTACTTAAAAACACATAATGTATTCTTTTTAAAAAAAAAACAAAACTTAACAGTAAAAACAGCGTGTGTCCAACATGTGCTGGACTATGTCTAGACCACCCTAGCCGTTTCCCCTTTTTTTGTAGTCTTTGTGCATAGCTAAGCTGACAGGCTAGCTGTTTCTCCTTGTTTCCTGCGGTTGGTAATAGCTAAGCTAACAGGCTAGGTGCTTCCCCTTGTTTTCTGAATTTGGGAATAGCTAACCTGACCGGCTAGCTGTTTCTAATTGTTCCTGTGGAAGGGAATAGCTAAGCTAACAGGCCGGCTGTTCCCATTTGTTTGCCAAGTTTGGGAATAGCTAAGCTGACAGGCTAACTGTTTCTCCTTGTTTCCTGCAGTTGCTAATAGCTAAGCTAAAAGGCTGGCTGTTTCCCTTTATTTCCAGTCTTTGTGCAAAGATAAGCTGTCAAGTTAGCTGTTTCCCTTGTTTTCTGTTTTTGTGTAAAACTAAGCTAACAAGCTAGGAGTTTCCTTTGTTTCCCGTCTTCATGCAAAACTAGGCTAACAAGCTAGCTGTTTCCTTGTTTCTAGTGTTTGCACCTAGCTAAGGTAGTGGGCTAGCTGTTTTTACTTTATTTTCAGTCATTTGTGCTTTGCTAAGTTAACAGGCTGCTGACATGATATCAATCTTGTAATAGAAATCTTGATGTGAAAGTCAAAAAACATTTAACAAAATCGTCATTCTTTAAAGGTCCCAGCAATGTAAATAGTATTATAGACTTATGATATTAGAAAAAATGTCTCTCCAGATCTCTTTCCGTACTTTTTTTTGTTATAGGGCCTATACATAAATGCACAAGTCTGCACACGCCCCCCCGACACACACACAAACTACTTCTTCTCCTGCGTCTCTCATGCTGTTCCCTCTCATCCCCATGAGAATGGTAAATAGTCATCTGTAACTTCCCCTCCAACATATTCATTAATCCCTTCTATCCTGTGGGGCTGGATGATGATTACAGGGAAGCCAAGTGAAGCCGCCCAAATAAACACCCCTCAGGCAGCAACAAAGGCCTGTCCACCTCACCCTAAACACAGCTTCCCAAGCTAGATCAGGTTTCAATCAAGCCCACGCACAACATGCAAACAATAGGAAGTAACAGAGTCTCGCGCACAGAAAAAACTAACTGCGGCTGAAACCAATTTGGTTTCCCATTTTTGTAGTTCAGACATTAGCACAACTTTATTGTAAAGCAGATGTTGAGTGGTAAGTTTTAAGTCTAACAGCAAATCTAAAGTTGAGTATCAGACTTGTATTATTAGTCTCATGACGCATGTAATGTACAACATTTAGAAAACTTTTTTTTTTTCTTAAAAGCACATTGTCACACTTTTGGTTTCTGTTCTTTCTAAGCATAAAAATAGTACACAACTTATTTTTCCTTTAAAAAACACCCCAGTGTGTTTCTTGGACGTTCACATAATTTAAAATTATAACCATTTACACAACTCACACAGTTCCAGAGATGACTTTCCATCAAGGGCTCTGCAGCTGTAATGACCTTCCATCTGAACCAACATCCTTGTGCATGGTCACAAGACCAGTTCTTTAAGCCTGACACACTTCACTCATCCAGTTATCCACATCCATCCCTCTTCTAACACATGCTTAAAATTAAATCTTGAAAAAAAAAATCCCTTTCTCCTGCTTAAATAACATCAAAGATTCCTTATCCAATATTCTCAGAACAGTTTAGCAATGTAACAAATGTTTACATCTTTAGTTCCATGCTGCTTATATGCACACATACACTGTGAGAAAGAGAGTTAGATAGAGAAAAATAAAGAGAGCAAGAATACAGCACATAATCAAACATGCCTGACGGCCATCACACTTCCTTCCCCTCAAGCCACTACACCTTTTCTGCTCACCACCCTAGAATTAGCGTGCCTAAAAGCTGCAGGCCTTCAAGGCCAGGCCCACACTAATCATAGGTATGCATTGTTGTGTTCAGCTGCAGGCCTGTAAAAATCAGCACCTCTTGCTTGAACCCCTCCTCTCGGCCCAGATTGCCATAAGTCCACTGTTGTCGTCTGAGGAGGTCTGTTCACCAACTGCAGAAACTCTACAGGTGCGTTTTTAAGAATGGAGAGAAACAACATTATACTGGCAAAAATGAAAAGTCTTACACATCAACTTGAATGTGTTCAAAAGTAACTAATTGGGGAAAATGAGGGAAGTAAACAAGGCAGAGGATCCTGAGATTAGATTATTCGCCAAGAGCTGTCATCAACCGTCTCCGGTCTCTCTCACCAGAAGCCCTGAGGTCTCTGCAGACTGTATGGCGGCAACTTCACAGACACTGAATTTCCTTTCCGTAGTTGCTGTACAAAGAGAGGCCTTCACTTCTCCTCTCTTGTGACTAGAGGCTGCTTGAGCTGGTGATCACATCACCTGTGTTTCAAGGTCGTCATCTGATTTTAGTCATCAAGGTCCAATACCGGGAATCAGTCTCCCATGCTATGTTTCTGGGTTCTTTTAATGCCATAAAGTAGATTGGATCGTCCTTCATCACTATCCATGGTCAACTTTCAATGCTGAAAATAGCGCATACTGTCAGGTTAAACTCAATTTAATTCAAATTATGTTTATTATCTGCTAACAGCCTCAAAAAAAAGCATTTACAGTCCATTCAAAGCCAACACACCCACAGGTTTAAACCCACTAAGTAGGATTTACGTCAGCATTACGATCCTTTCATTTACTCTGAAGGAAGGTTGATTGTTAACTCATGTCACAAGTCAGAACTGAAAGCTCTAAAGTTCATAAGTGAACAAGTCAAACCCGAGTAAAAGCAAAGCAAGTTTCTAACAAGAGTTTTGGATAAAGTAATTACTGACAAATAAAGAAACGTGCCCGAACACCAGACTGTAATCTGCAAATCATCTTCCTAAAAGTGGAGTAAGGTTCTCTTTGTGTTGGTTTCTGCTGAATGAGGGTTGTGTTGAGCTAAACACATCCTTTATCCTGCGGTTACTTGTTGGCAATGTAAGAATGTTAGCTTGTTTACCGTCTTAAAGAGAATTGCGATGACCCTGATTGCACTTAGTAAAGGAAGCCAAGGGATGCCTCTGTTAGCTAAACATCCTGTTGCCTTGTTTAACTACACTACAGTGTGTTGTGTTCAGTGTGTGAAAAACACAGGAAATGCACTCGGGCCATACACATATGTGAGATGAGAAAGAGGCCTGACTACCTGAACTCTGAATACTCCAAAGGATACAGGCATGCAAGTGGGAAAATTCATGGTCATTGCTTCTTCTGCTTTATTTGAAACAAAGAACACTTTATTTGGGCTCGTCAGCTTGATCATGACAGCGGTAACCCAATTCAAAAGAGGAAGAAGTGAAGACAAGAGGCTACATTTTAGTAAAATGCAGACAGAGACAGTCTTCTGTAACTTGATTACCCATTGAAGGACATATATGTGTAAATGAGCGCATATATTAGTCACTTCAGGCTTATATCTGTGTTTTTGGGAAGAAAACAATCCAAAGAGACAAATCCCCTTTACTTCTCGACTATCATCAGGAAAGCAGCGCGAAGTTCAGATAGAAAATCTAAACAAATGGGCGACCAGAGGAGGTGTATAATATGAGTCAGGGCTGCACATGTTGGGGTCCTGTATGCGAGGGCTATCTATGTACAGTGACACAGAGGGATGTTTTATGTGCTCTGCAACATAAGGCTGTGGCACAAGCTGTATGAAAGCCAGAGAAATACAAAGAAACTTCTCACACAACATGCTGTCACTATGACAACCAGGCAGAATCATTTAGCCTGATCTCTTGCCATTCCACACAGCACAGAAATCCAATAGCATTTAAGTCTTACGCAACCAGGCCAACGATTCGCTCTGCAAGGCTTTTAACACATTTGCAAAAGAAGATTCATAGGTGCACACACAGAATATTCTGGTTACTTCTGTGTTATTGTATTTTGGAGAGGGCCTGGAGAGAGTTTGGGGAGCAGCTGTCACTAAGCTATATGACCACATTTATATGTATTTTAGTTCCCTCCAATTTGCATTCACAAGCTCAAAATTTCTGTAAAGGGTTCAAAAAGGTGACGCCTCATTTTTTTATTTGAATTTATATATTACTGAAAAACACTAGAATCCACATTTTCAAACTAACTGTCCGAGTAAAATTCTCATTGTTTCAGAAAATATCCTAACTTTCTGAATCGCCTTTCTCGGATTTTCACTTCACCTTGTGCTTTGAAGTTGTTCTTGAATGTAATTAGATTAGTTTAGTTTAGTTGAGTGATTTTTTTGTTTGTTTGTTTGTTTTTGGAACAGTGCAAGTGAATGAACATTACCAGAGAAACATGGCAATGTAAACAAGCCAGAGCGTAGCCATAGGTTCATTTTTATCTGCTGTCCCTTACAAACACAATGCAATATACATCAGTACAAAAATATATGCATGTCTAGCAAAATGAAAAAAAGGGTAACAAAAAACAAAAAAAGTAAATTCAGGTAACAAAAATAAGTACACAGTGTCTATTGCACCTTAATATAATCACTGCAGGTATTGCACTCTGGCACACAGTACACATTATACTCCATACTCTTTTATACACAGTACACAATACTCTGTGCATCCACAGAGTAACTGAATTATAGAAAAAGTAATATTCTGTGGTAGAAATACTATCTCGGGTTCAGCAACATAAATCATGAAGGGGATCTAATGCAATTCCACGTGCTGCACCGGTCGTCGCTGCGCACATTTAAAGCATTTCCCCACAAATTGGACAGCAAGATTTTAAAGAAGCGGCTCGAGCGCGGTCGATCACGGCGAAGCTTCTTAATGAAGGAAAACAACAAAAATTGTTAATGGCCGAGTGTGTGTGTCAGCCGAAGTCCTTCCTCCAGATTATTTTCTACTTTGCGTGCTATCACAGACGCTTCCCTCTTGTATCAATGCGTGATTGAAGGGAAACTTCTTTTGGGAAGTGCGGGGACTACTTTAGGCCAACTTTACAGAGAACCGCTCCTAATTTACCGCACAAGGCTACAGGGGAATGCCGTTTAGCTCTGTATGTGTTAGTCTTGAACGAGATACAACAAATTGCGTGGAGCTGGCGCACATTTTTTCGCAAGAGTGTTATGTTTTTACTACGTCGCGGAAGGATCTAATTTTTTTCTAGCGAGGGTCGACACATCCGCCCAGTTTTCCGATGTTTCATTCCCCCCGAGTTGAAAATGGAGTTCGATTAAAGCAGATGTCCACCAACTTCTGAAGGAGATTTCAAGTGTAGATGCTTTTACTTTACGAGTCAGTTTTGTTCTTGGAAGCAGCTGAAGCCGTTTTCGTCTTTGGATGCCTTTACTGCAAATTACTCGGACACGTTGACGGAGCAACGCTCCACGGCGCTTTTTCAAGTGTTGTCCTGGACCTGAAGTTGGCGAATGGATGCTCGACAACCAGCCGTAAATAACCTGCCAAACGTAACAGTCTACAGCAATTTCTACATTTTTTAAGGATCTATTCACATTTTTGCAAAGCGGGGATCTGTGTTTGTTGAAGAGGATGATCCCGATGGCCCATTTGTTGTGGTCGGATTTTACTTCCAGGGAGGATAAAATGAATCAACGATTGTCATTCCTCCTCTCGATTTAACGTTAGTTCCAGCCAGCAAAGCTAACGTTAAGCTAGCTCCACTTTGGTACTCACAGGGACGCTTAGTCAGGCATGCCCCTTTGTACATCTTTTACTTACTATCCGAAATAGGGGGTCATTTCTATATGTGAATGAAAATGGTGATATTTGTGGCATTTTATCCCGCCGTCACTGCGCCGTCGATGCTATTGCTAGGATTTGGATCCCCTTGAGGAAAAAATGAGTGAAGATTCAACAAATCCAAACAACGAGTGAGTAATGCTTTTGTTTCACCTTATACGTTTTCATCCAATTTACAGCACACAGCTGCAGTATTCTTCACTTACATATCCGAAGATATGGACGCACGCTTTCCTCGTGCGACGAGCTATGCATTAACAATTCTCAATGACATTTCTAAACGAGCGACGCTGGTATTTCATCATCTTACCTTCTTAATATAAACAGCAGGAAACAGACTTACAGTCTTTATGTTTTTTATAGCTTTGTAGGCTAATAGCCAGATGATATATGGATAAATTTGCAAGTTTTTTTTTTAACAAACAGTGGCTGAAAAGCAATAGCACAGGCCCATTATAAAACAAAATCAGCTTGTTCTTTAAATATTCGGTCCTATATGTCAACAGGCCTTGGTGTATTTATGTAGGCTATATTTATATTTAGGTATGGTTTTCTGCATGTAATTTATTTAACAGTACAAATACATGCCAAGGATATTTATTATTGCTTTATAGATTGGCAGTTATAAGACAGCTAATGAGGGATCACATGCTGTAGACATGCACACAGCAACAATCCACTTTAAATGTGAGCTTATAAACATATCTGTCCGGCACATCGTGAACAGATCGCCTCGTATTGACACTAGATATGTTGCTGTTGTCCGCCATGATTTCGGAACACAATCATCGATTAAGTTCGTTTGCATTTCAATCCGTCCTCGCCAAAAACGAAAAAAAAAACCCCCAAACCCCGTCGAGACGATTGCGGCACCGTCAACGTTGAAAAAGCTGGAGATGCCATTTTTTTTTTCTCAATCACACTCATTTACATATCACAATCTCCATTCATAAAAACGCTTTAAAAAAAAAGCGTCACGCGCACGCCCATGTCCCGACAAGCCGCTGACATCGATTGTGATCCGCGTGTGTGGTGTGTTTGTGCACGTCGCGCCCATTTCGAGGCGCATTTTGCTATTGTTTTAATGAGCTGATCCCTTGTGTGCGCTTGTTGACAGTCAGTGAGAAATATCTGCTTCGGGAGGTGCTGCGGTCACATGATCCCCTCCATTCATAAAGTACCTGCCTGCCCATTCACAGCACTGTACACTGTTTCGCATTGCACCGACGATCACACAATGATGCCATTTCCTGCGTTTGCTGCCCAGTGCATTACACATTAACACCCGTTCTCGACTATCGGTCGTTTTATTTTTACATAAGCGTCGCTCATGTTTAATTCAGGCGACGTTTTTCCACCGTCCCAGACGATTTTCTTTGATAATGTATTTGTCACAGAGGAAGTCATATGTCCCTTTCAGCCATTTACACCGTCACGGTTTAATGTTTGAAACACACCCATGTTTTTCCCCATTCCATCTATCAAGCCTTTTATGAGGTTGATTGATTTAATGCACTGAGGCTTTGTCCTTGAACTAGACTTGTGTTTTATATGTAACATATGTCATGGAGACCCTTTTCTTCATCTCAAACCAGAGCAAACACTTGATAATTAAATCACTTACCCTCAGCTGACAACATTTTGATTTGAGGGGATTTTATGTGAGCTGATTTGTGCAGTTTGTCATGATTTAGCACAAACTGTGTACCAACCTAGCATGTTTGAGGCCAGTGAGAAGGGTGAAACCTCTGAATGGAGCAGTCGTCCGACCATATTCCTCGTCATGTCAGCCTTAAGTGAGACATTACAGTGAATATAAAGTAAACCATTCCTGAATTTGCTGGCACTCCTCGCCATAAACTCCACACACGCGCACCCCCCACCCCCGGTCTCACTTTTGGAAATAACTGCTATAGGCTACAGATCATTAATGGTGTACACATGCTGGGTTTGTTCCACACTGCGTGATGGCAGCAGCTAAGATGGCGAAGTGATCCAAACATTGTTGCTATGATTCCACCACCTTTCCGCCTGTCCTATGAATCATAGTAATGGAGTGAACAGAATACCGAATGTTGCCTGAGACATTTAATTATGCGCGAGTCTTTTTTAATAATCTCTTTCCATTCACAAAAATCTGATTTTTTTTTTTTTAAATATATCAGGAACAAAAATCAGAATGTTCCTCACAGTTGTGTCCTTCTCGACACTGTTACATTTCTCTTCTATTGATAAGATAAACTCAGGTTTTGATGAGTCACTTGCTAAATCCTAAAATAAAATCTGCCTCTTTCGTGAGTGGAAATTTTTCGCATAAATCCTGGTTACATTTTAACTTTATGCTTCTGTGCAGCCCCCGTCATAAATATTTAATTTGAAGATTTTCTCAGAAGAGATAGTCCTGAGGTGGTTTTGTCTGAATGATGGGTGTTAAGCCAAGGCGGCGTACACACAGCAGCACACCCTTTTTCCCTGAGAGCATGTTGCATGGCCTTGGTGCAGCTCTGTTCACAAGGCTGAAGTGACAAGAAGGCACATAAAGGCTTGTCAGCGTTTGGTTTTGCGTCTGCGCTGGGGCTGTGTGTCGGCGAGGAAAGTGTGGTATGATGTAAGGCTAATTTGAATTTTGCAGTCAAGGACCATGGGCATGCTGGAAGAAGTGGGAGATTTATGAAAGTATGTGCAGGCTGCTGAATGTCACGTTTATCTGAAATATTTATCTCAGCTGAGGCAGAAGTCTGCTGAGGTGCACTGTGCAGATACCTATTATCTGTGCACTGATAGTCTTTTTAGACAGTTATTATTACACGTGAATAGCTTGTGTTTGTATATTACATCTTGTGCCCTGCTAAACTATAAATGTCTGGTCTCTACAGTAGTGCTTTCTTTTCAAAAACATAAAATATGTATGTTAGACAAATAGAGGCCTCTCCTTCCTCCTTCAATCAATACCATGAGGAAATTAATTAAATTTCAAACAGCTTATTGTGTAGATTTTAGTGTGTATGAGCTTTTGCTAAAATTAACTAAATGAATCCCTCATCCATTTTTATCTGTCATTTGCCTCTGCACGCATACAGCATGGCCTCATTGTTTTAGATTCCTACAGATCTGTGGTATTGTCTGGTGCCAGTCAGGTGATCCCTCTGTGATTCCTCTCTCTGTGTCCTCTTCCTATCTGCGTGATTGATTTGACAGCTCAGCGTTTTATCTGCCAATGTGGGTGTCGCGATCTTATCACCTGAGGGCTGTTTTGCACTCCTGTTCCTGCTGCAGAGCTTTCCAAACACATTCCTCCCAAACAACCCCCATCATGTCCTGAAACGACAAAGTGAGACAGCTACTTCAGCTGTTAGGGGTAGTGCTTTATGACCAGGGGTAATTGCCTATATCCTGTAGCCCTTATGGTAAGCTTAATAATTTCCTGGACTTTTTTTTTTGATAGATTAGATCTAGTATTGTTGGAGGTTATTGGCAGTCGTTGAATGTGACCTCCCATGAACATTTAGTTTTACC
>JAQFJA010000007.1:10854216-10865421 GCA_029874485.1 Naso brachycentron
GCCGTTCAGCGTATGTTACCAAGGTGACGTACCTCGATAAGAAATGAAAAAGCTTTGTGAGACAGAAAACCCACTGTTGAACCTGAAGTTACCTCGCTAAGCCAAAATCCTGCTTTGTGATACAGGCCCCTGGTAGACCAAATGCTAGTGGGAATCATTTTATTATGGAACCTGCCTTTAAATTTGTTGACGTTATTAAACCATTTGTTGAACAATCTTACATTCAGGACAGCACTGAGGTCCTGAGGAAAGTAGCACAAATACAGAATACTGGTTTCTGCATTTTGGCTGTCATGGTTGTTGAATCTCTACACGGCAACATTGAGCGTGATGAAGGTCCAGAGGTTCAGACCTGATAACCTTATGCCCCCTAATGACTTTATTGTACAACTCACAGGGTGGACTTTTAAAAACAGTCTTTTTATTCCAAGATAAATTGTACAGTCAAGAAAAGGGTGCAGCTATGAGTGAGAGTTTTGCACCAAATTATGCAAACCTGTTTTGAGGAGTATGGGAAGAACAACATATCTTTTCAAACAACCCCTTTAAAGAAGATAATGTGTGTGGGACACATATATAGATGATGCTATTGCGTTTTTTTTCCAGCTCAGAACAAGAACTATTAGACTTCCATAATTATGTAAATAGTCTAAATGAAAATCTGAAGTTGAGTACTGAATGTGACCAACAGGCCATTAACTTTATACGGATCACAAAAGATGGCCAAGGATATTTTCACAACTCCAATTTCAAAGGCTAAGATGAAAATTCAATCTTTGGATATGCAGCAACATTTCAGATAGAGAGGATATCGACCGCAGAGCCTCGCCCAGGTCAGCAACAGAGCTTTGTCACCGAAGAAGGGTAAACTGCACTGCCCTAAACCTAAAAAATAAAAAACAACAAACAGAAACCTTATTTTGTCCCACCTTATAGCAAAGAAGCTGTTCAACACATCATAAAGAAATCAGGCTGAAGGACAGAGGTGAGCCATTTGGACTGGAAATTTGAATTCTCTCCTGGCCAAACACTGCATGAAAGCCCAACATGGTAGTGATGCAACTGTAAAAGTGTCATCAGCTCTGATTTTAAGAGTCAAACAAAGACAGGCACGCTGGCCCCACGCCCTTAAAAGCACCAGATACTCAGATCTAAATGGGGACTTTGACCTTTCTTTCTTTTTATAGTCTTTATATATTATTAGTTTTCTTCCCTCTGTTGTTGGGTTATGTTGGCATGATATGATTTAGACTGACCTCACATTTTCCATATTTAATTTACAGTCATTGTTTTCATTTTGTTGTTTAATTACATTGCTTTTATTGATATAATGTGATTGACTTGAATGCAGCGTTTTAAAGTTGGTGTGTTAGGATTTTCATAGATGAGACAGCGTGATTTTTTGTATTCTCCGTCTTGTATCTGTTGTGTTTTTTGTGTCATACCCCAAGAGGCCCAAAAAAGATGATGTTGGCTCTCACCTGTGCACACCTGCAGTGATTGCAAATATGATCGCTCTCGTCATCTCAGTGTACCACAACATCCTGAAGAAGGCGCAAGCTGATACGTGCTGGCATGTTTTTAATGTTTAGCCCTTTGAATTAAAGGCTTTTTATGCTGTTCAAAACATCCTGAGTGCCTGGACCCGAATCTTATACACTACTGTATTATTATTATTTTTAATTTATTGTTATTATTTTTTATTTCTTTATTTTTGGGGGGGTTATAAATTCCACCTTTTTTAATCATGGATTGTAGTCATCCATCACCAGTCGTGAAAATTTACTATTAAAACTTTGAAAAACATCTTAATTAAGTATACTACCAGCCCAAAAAGGAGCCTGTTGTATGGATTCTTATTATTTGATATCAACAATAAACCTTTATTTAACAAGGTTAGTCTCATTAAAATTAAAATCTCTTTTCTAAGACAGACCTGGACAAGGCAAAAGAGTTTCGAAACATAAAACACAACATCACAATAAACATTTAGTCGAGTCAGTGAAAGTGCTAGGAGAATCCTGTTATCAGTCAAAACATTTGCCAGTTTGTTTAGACTAAACAAACATTGGCTTTCAAACTGTTAAACATAGAGGCCTATTTATCTAACTCAGTCCTAGCTTGAGGGACAGTTGTAAGGATATTAACCTGTGACCTCAATCCATATGTTTCATCATGTTTTTGAGACAGAAAAACGGTTAAATAAGAGGGCAGTCTACCTAAAAATTGCCACATAAATAAAAGTACACCAATGTCTAAGCCGGAGACTTGACGGAGAAAAGCAGTTGACTTTAGAATATAATGTACAATAATGAGAGAGAGCTCTACAGTTTGTTATAAACCCATAAGCTCCATGAAAGTGTCAAGCATATGCACACACTGAGATGAAGCATTCATGAGGCACAGCGTGCATTATTAACAGTTCAAGTAGCTTAGAGAAATTCAGACAGACACGACGCTCGTTTTCCTCAGCGTAACATATGAGCTCCTCACTTACAAACTAACTGATGCATGTTAAGCTTCTGTAATTTAACTGTTAATGGTCCTCAACGCTGGAGTGAGGATTATATTTCAAAAACTGAAAAGGTGATGTCAAAAAGCAATCCTCCCTAAGTTAGAAAAGTGTCTATGTGCATTTTTAAAGGTTGAAACTACAATTGCCTTTTCGACAGTAAGCAGAGGACGCTGAGAAAATTGAGCTAAAACACAGAAGCATTTCCTCTGTCTCCCTCTGAAGGAAAAAATAAAATAAAATTGGGCTCCGTTTAAATCCACATATTACATTTAGGACTGAAAAATTCATCTTGCCTTATTTCTTTCAAGGCTCAATACCAGCTATCATGACTGTGATCCCTTTTCACCTCTATGTTTATTTAATAAAGATCTCTTTCAATAGTATAGATTCCCTCTTTGATGTAATTACCAGAGAGCCACTGGCTAGTTCTTACCACAAGGTGGCGTAAAAGACTGATGTGAAGAAGAAATCAAGTTTATTTCCAAATATTTATTCTTGGCTGAAAAGATTTCCTACACTTTTTTTTTTCCAATGGCATACCACTTTTGTTCAATAGATACAGTTTATACATAGTTTTTACAATAACCAATATTCATAAAAGCAGAATTTTACATTGTGTACAATATGAACAACATACAGTACCTGTACAGAGAAAACGTTCACACCTTGGGCACAAAAATCACTCTTCTCAGTCTCCACGCTAAGACTCAAATCAGTATTAAAACCAGACACACAAAGCAAATTCATACAGTCATTAAAAAGATTAAATTAAAATACATCTGGACATCTGCTGATATATTTTTCTCCAGTTAAGTAACATCACTTCACATGTATCTGACACAAACATCAGGGCAAAAAAAAAAGAAGGGGGGGATTAAATCATCACTTCACTTTGGGCACATTACGACTAAGCCTTGCACCATGAATTGATAATATAGGCAAAATATTTCAAATCGTTAAAAAGATCCTTCATGCAAACTTTGCAGCACCTGAAGTTTGAGCACAGGTGGACTTCATAGTGAAGCTGTAAAAACCACCTGTGGCTGCAGCAGGAAATGGACCCGAGCTGCGCCGGCTCTGGCCAGCTGCGTTTGTTAACAGTCAGGCAGCCATTTCTAACAGCAGGAAGTGTTTCTGAGCGAAAACAAGCATAGCAGGAAAACTACCTGCACTGTATCTACAGATTGTCAGGCTCAGACTTTCTGCTTCAGACAAACTGAACATCACAGCCAGCAACACGCTGCACAGCACATCTGGATATTGTCACAGCTTAAGGGATCTAAGCCAGAAATTCACAAATTATTCTGATCGTTTTTTGTCTCATTTTACTGCTTCATTGTCGACTGGCATTGATAAATGCACGTCACTGCAATCAAACGAGCGATAAATAGAACTGAATGGGAAAAAAAAAAAATTCTACATTTCCTTCACAATATCCAAAAATAACACAAACTGTCAAGCAGATAATCAGGCACTTTGTCTTGACAAAATATTTAAAGGTGTACTGATCATGCCTAAACACCAGCACAGTTTTCATGATTTTAAAAAAGTGATGAAAAATGTGTATAAAATGATCTTTCCAGTTTTGTTCTCATTCTTTTACTTCACCCAACTACACACTTGTTGAACGTGTGCAATGCGTTTCTACTTCCCATCAATCCAGTGTTTTAAGGTCTAATCCATCGTCTCCGACCTCTTTCTGTATTTGTGCACTGACAGAATGTGTACACTTGTTTTTTTGGGTTTTTTTTGCAGGTGCCGTGTCGTTCGACAGGCCTTTTTTTTTATTCTAAACCTTTCCCATTCTGAGTAGCACGGCTGAATCACATAAGCAACGTGCATTAGTGTCACTGTGCTGATTGTAGCTCTGTGTCGTCTTAAGTTAAATGCACGGATGAAACAGTCTGTGTCATCAGAGGTCACATGGTCATGTTCGAATGTGTTTAAACTGTGGGCTCCACAATCAAAACCTTCATGAGACAACCTGATACCGTCGGAGCTTCATCCACTCTGTCTTCATTACGTCAAAACATCCTTCATTATCCAAACCAATGGTTACCAACGGCAAACCAAAGCATTTTCAAAAAGTGACCTTCAATTGAAAATAGACTGTTTTTGATACACATCTATCATAAAGAATTTTTATGCAGCTTAACATTGGTTCATTATGTACAGCAGAAAACTGTAAAAGTGCTTGATTTAATTGGGCAATAATGTATGCAGAAAATAATACATAATACTGTTTAGAGGCAGGTCACAAGTCTTTATGCTCCTTCATATCTTTGTGCTCCTTCATTGCTGCATTCTTGAACATCCACATGATTCCTTCAGCCTCGCCTTTTTTAAAAACCACCAAAAACCGACAGCCACATTGAACAGGTTTACAGCTGCATCGTCTCAGTGCAGTTTGGCTTAAACCTGGAGCTCCGTCCTGCGATCTGTAACGTGTGTAGTCCCCGACAGACACTTGTGCTCATATGAGCCTGGAGTTACGAAGGTACTGGATGAGGATCTTGTAGATGAAGCTGTACTGAGCCAAGGTCTGGACCATCATCATCCTCTGAGCACGCAGTTTCAGCAGGACTTTTGGGATATCCAGCGTCTGAAACGGAGAGATTATTAGTAAGAGAGAGACGGAAAGCAAGAAAAAAACACACCAGATGTTTTTATTCAGCCGTCGTGAATGTGAGGAACTTACCTCATTGTGCTCCAGACATGCTATCAAGATCTCAGACAGGATGACCACTCCAGTCCGTCCCACTCCAGCGCTACAGTGGACCAGCACAGGAAGGTTGGTGTTCTTTGGGTCACTGATGCTGTTTGTGTGTCTCCTCACAGACTGGACCTCCTCCAAGTAGGCTGGAAAAAGAGGAGCACTCACTTCAGGTTTCATTTTAAGGCGCACAATAAATGCAAACAGCATTTCTTACACTCAAATGTTCTAACCAGCTGTCTTTACTTTGTTTCCTATGAGACTGTTTTAGTGTCAATAACACCTGCAGTTTTCTTTCACGTAGATGTCCCATCATAAAGGCGTGATGACATAAAAGGATAACGTGATCCCACTCACTGAGGAAGCCTTTGTAGTCCTCAGGACAGCCGTGGTCAGGCCAGTCTGTGTACTGCAAATGCCAGACGGTCCTCTCTTGGCCCGTCAGGAGGTGTTTGATCTTCAGCCCCGTGGTGGCGTAGCAGCCGGACTCCGTGCGGAACCGTGTCGTGATCTTGAAGCGACCGTACGTCACCGTGTTGTGTCGTGAGCCAAGTCTGGGCCAGTAGCGGAAGCTCTTTTCTCGGCCGCTCTCCTGGAGGGAGCAGATGACACACCAAAAGGTCATTTCCAGGTAGGGAGGAGGAATTAAAAAAAAAAAAAAAAAGCATGGCTGTAAATATAAAAGTGACGCACCTCTTCAGCGGTGACCATGGCAATGATGGAGACTCCCTGTTCCCACACCATCTGCCAAAAGTCCTGACACGTGTTTGTCAGGGGACCCTGCGAGGCAATGTAGCTCCACTCCTGTCCACCTGCTGTGAGCTGATGAGACAGGACAGAAGGAGATTTTTTTTTTTTTTTAAACAAACTGAAAGCTAAATCAGCAGAAAATGGAAATTGTTGCGTCAGAATAGAATGATTCTATTGTGTCAGAGACAGAGAATTAAATGTGACGAAGAAGTTGTCATTGCAATCCCACAAACCACTGCACACCCCTGTATGAGAAACCTGGCTGAAAGAGCAACTTCACTCATTTTGCATGATGAGGGGTACTACAAGCCTGCGTAAACCATGTAACATGTCATCATGTCTGAGAAAATCTGCTTTGGTGTTTGAAAAAGACACTACTCCCATAATGCACGACTTCCACCTGGAGGTTCACTGTAACAACTTCTACTTTGTTTATTTAGACAATTTTAGCTTAAATCTGATTCGCACATACCTCCTGTCTTAATTCAAGTGCGATAATGAAACACTGGAGTTTTGAAACTCTGTCTGTCACTGCCTGGAAACGGCTGCTTCTGTTAAGTTAAACAAAATAAACCCTGACTTGATCTCAAATCAAAAACATTTTCTTTTCTCTTGGACACAGAAACTCTATAGATGATTTGCTATCCTGACTCTTAGTGTTATGATACATTTCTGAACAACTTACTCTTATATGTGATGCATTGATGTATCCCGTGTTGTTCTCTTTAGTGGGAACCAGCTCCACTCGGGTGCTGTCGTACGGCAGGACGTCTCGGAAGCGGTTTTTGTCTGCGCTCTCAGGCAGCATGGCGATGGTACAATCCTCGGACGGATGTCGCCTTGGGATGCTCTCGTACTCTTTTAACAGCTCTCCCCGCTCCATGTGCTGCTCCAGTATTTTACACTAACAAAAAAAACATTAAAAACAAATAAAAACAGTAAATACATTAATGCCATAAACAGATATACCTCATTTTGAATACTTTAGGCGACTGAGTTTGACTTAAAAAATACATAAATGATGTGGTGAGATGTACAGTATCATTTCCTGATCTCTGGTCAAATTTGATCAGCAGTGATATCAATCAATGAGAATATTTTGATTGTTTACAAGCAGGTAAAACTGGATTTAAAAAAAAAAAAAAAAAAATCTCAGGGAAAAGTGGATTATATGATACATTTGTAGCACAAACGCACCTTTTGCCAATTATTTAAACGGACTCCAGTGCATAATCACTTGCTCGTTTGTGCTTTACTTTTAGAAACTTTACTTTTACTTTCTATTACAGTGGATATGGACATAGTTTCCTGTAATCTATGGTGACTGGCTTTGTGACAATAGACATCCAATTTTTTATGCATGCATGCTCTTGCATAGTTATTTTGAAACTGCCAAAACCCTAAAGACAGATGCATAATCTTAAGTTTTGAACATCAGTAGTGGCATTTTTTTCGTAATGAATGGACAACATAAGGAGATGGATTTGTACAATACAGAAAAAAGCATGCAAATAACCATTTAAGTGTAGAAATTATCTGTCAGTCAACTCTACGGTACAATAACCGACGTCTTTAGTTGTCAATTCTTTTATGTGTATAGGACCATTTCTGTTTGCTCATAGATGACATCTCACGATCAGTGACAACTTGATGGAAATCTAATTAATCCTTTAAGTGTTGACTGTCAAAGCAACAAGTACCAAGACTACCAAGTCGACCAGTTCAGCTTTGTGTTAACATCAGAAACATTGACAGACTTTCTCCTTCATGTATCCTTTGTAACTAGAGCTCACCCACAGGCAGGTTACGAATACTAAACACAACCAGCAGCTCCTGGTAGTGAGCTTTTTTCTCGCAAGGTACAATACACAGGAGACAAGTGACGAATTACTTTTGCATTGTCTGACCTAAACGTTACATTTGTTTTGGTTTTGCAAAACCATTTTTCATGAAGTAAATCAAACACTGAAGGGCCTTACCCTCTCGTCATTGGACGCTCTCTCAGGCTCATCCTTGATCTCGTCGCGCATTGGCTGCCTGGACACTGACAGGCCGTTGAGATGGGCCACCTTCAGAGGGCCCATCTTCCTCACCTCTGACCTGGCTCCTTTCTTCATGCCCTGGTATGATAACAGAGTGGAGACGGAGTAAAAGTCAGGAGGATTGGTGTGTGAGCCTCACAGAGAGGGAGCGGGACTACAAGAGGGGCGGGACAGCGCAGCCTCACTGGGTGTTTTCTGGAAATATGTCGCCTGTCCAGTTTTCCAAAGTAGTCTAGCTACATTTTTTCAATATGTGTCAAAGTGAGAAAGCTTCGGGTTAGCTTGTGTCAGCTCTGTAAATGCACACTCGTGATCCTGATGACACACACGCCTTGATGTGTTGTGGGAAAAACAATGTTTACAACCTCTCATTTTGAAAAACTGCACGGGACACTAGGAGCAGGTTTTTTTTCTTTTTTTTGCTTTCACTGGGTTCACTGAAGAGTTTCCATGTAACTAAAGAGCAGTATAAAGCCCAACTGTGACTGAACATGTGCTGATATGTAGGCATAAATTAAAGAAGACATCAATAAGATAGTTCTAGGCTTGCTTAGGAGATTGGGAACTCACCGGAGGCGGCAGTCCTTCCACTGCTTTCCTCCCTGGAGGCACATCGGACACAGGCCTCTTGTAGTCCTTCTTAGTCCTTTGCTTGGCCTGGGCACTCAGGTCTCCCTCAGAGACTGACGGCATAATCCTGGGCCGTTGTAAATCTGACAGCATGTACAGAGGCTCACCCTCCTGGATCAGAGGGTGAACCTTGTAGGTCAGGGAGCTGGTTATAGAGGGGTCGAGAGAGGAGCCTATGGGATATGCAGGCGGCGGCTCAATGGGAGTCTGCTGCTGAGGCGTCAGGGAGGAGAGAGATGTCAAGCTGTGATGCGCCTGTGATGGCTGGTCACCAACGATCTCTGCGACTGCATCCAGAGAAAGAGGAGTGTGACGTCCGCTGTCGTCCTCAAACTCCTCTTCTTCACCGCTACTGTGAACCAGCATGGTGGCATCTGAAAGAGATTTTTTGTGTCCATAATGTATGTCCTCCTTAATGTCACCCCTGTCCTCTGTCTTCGTACGCTCTAAAAACACATTGAGCTGAGAGCCCTGAGAGCGACCGCCATGCAGGATGGGAGGGGGCGTGGCAGTCTCAGCTGCCGATGAAGACACAGTCCGCTCTTTGACCCTCATCCCCTCAAAACTATGTGCTAATCCAGCAATCTCAATGGAGTTGCGCTTCTGAGCGTGGTATGGGTGTCTGTGTGGAGGTCCGCTGAAGAGAGGCTCTGACACCTCCTGTAAAGAGTGAGCTACGGGCAGGCTGTCCTCCTGGAAAGTCTGGACTGAGTGGTGCACACGTCTTGTGATGATCAAGTCTGGGTTGCTACTGCTGACATACAGATGACGTGAGAGGTCAGGTGTGCTGTTGGCAGGCCGAGGATGGGCGTACGGGTAGGGTGGCGGAGGTCGGTACACTTGTGTTCTCATGATGTTTGGGGCTGGATACTCCTGCGCCTGTTGTAGCTGGACATTAGTGAGCTCTGGGACACTGACTGCTCCTACTACAGGCCTCCTCTCTGTGGGGTAGGGGTATGGAGAGGGGCTGTGGAAGCTGGAGCCAAGATGGAAGGGATAGTGGTGGTGTTGGGCTGCTCCGCCATGCTCTCCTCTGATCTCTGGCTGGCTGTAAACTAGAGGATCCGGTCTGCTGTAGGCGTACGAGTTTCCAATGTTCAGGTTCCTCATGGAGTGGCTCTGCCGGTGCTCTTGAGACAGAACCATCCCTCCTCCCGCTCCTCGGGTCTTCTGACGCATCACTGTCTCGTAATCAGGAGTAGCACGGTAGGAAGGTGGGATGAGAGCGCTGTGGCGGTGCGTAGGGACATATTCCGGCCTGGTGATATCGCTGGTGATAGAGGGGTTGGAGGACATGGGTGAGGGCTGCAGGTAGTGCTGGGGATTGGTTAGAGAGCTGGTGCTGTGGGCGCTGTACACGCTGCCGTTGCGTAAACGCCCTCCGCTGCCGTATTCCAGAGGAGGGCAGTCCAGGCTGGTCTGGGAGTGGTAGTAATAACCGTTCTGATTGTTCATGTACAGGTTATCTGTGAGAGCAAAACAATACGTCATTACAATTTAGCTTCAGTATTAGCATGAAAAAGTATAAGCATAATGTCGCAGCTTGAAAGTTTATACCACACACTTATTTTCAGGTTTACATTTGTGAGCCACTCTGTGTTTAGTAGTTACCTTGTGATGACGTGTAAGGCTCTGTGAAATGGCCGTTGTAGTGCATCTGAGGAGGGGGCATCATGTAGGCCTGAGGCTTGGGCTGTAAGGCAGTGAGAGAGGGATTCAGTTACACCTCATGTGATTTGAAAACTGTCCAAGAGCAAAGAATATAACTGCGTGGTCACAAACACCTAGATAATGAGTGAAGCCAGATGCGGCTTTTGCGTGAGCATGACCATTACCAGAGATATTCTAGTGGAGGATCTCCGTCTGACTGGGTTGACGACTGTAGGCTGGGTTTGGCTGGTGGGAAAAACAAGAGTCAGTCAAAAAAAGATGATATTATAATAATGCAATTACTTTTTCCAGTACCTGACTTTGTCCTTTTGTAATTCAATTTTATGAGCACACGCACACAGCAATGTGCAGACTGGGTCAAGTCCATAAAATTTATGACATATTGCACAACTTCCAGTACACCATGCACTGTTTTTGCTCGAGTATCCCAGTATGTATGATGGACTTGAGAAAAGTCATAGTTTTGATTTACTAGCATTGAACAAAACAAGCCAACCTTGAAGAAGACCGAGAATGTGGCCTGAGTAAAATGAAGTCCGGACTTAGAAAAGCTGTGATTTAGATCTGAAAATATTTGATCAAAGAAAAAGTACACAAAACTTGGACCAAGCCTTAAGTGCAAACTTTCGATACTTGACTTTATGTACACATTTCAGTCAGCAACAAAAAGACTAACTCAGAGATTTAGGATGACCAACAATTCAAAACTGCTTTTCAATCTCTGGTCCTATGACACAACACAATGAATAATAAATCAAATATAAAATCTTACACATCTGCTATGTTTAACAACCCCAGGATCATTTTATTCATTCATTCCTGTTTGCTGTGCTATTGCTAGGCAATCAGGGAAAGATGGGTGTTGGCACCTGCTTGATACGCAT